>PJEM01015379.1:0-30307 GCA_004023845.1 Helogale parvula
CACTGGTTTTTCTTCCCCGGATTTAGGGGTATTCCACATACCATTGACTTCGTAGCATGCGATTTAAACGATATCAACTTCGTTATACTAGATGTTAACAGAATAATACTTCCCGCACAGTTTTCTTTCTCAGTGTTGAGGCTAAATCCCTTCTTTCCTTGGTTTGCGCATATGTTTTTCAGAAGAACTAACTTAGTTACAAGGAATCTCAGTTGAATCGGGCATTCTTCACTATATTCTTTCACAGAATTAAGAGTTTACAGATATCTTTGACTTTCGAGCATGTGATTTCAAACATTAGTAAGTTCTTTAGACAAGATGTTAACAGAATGATACTTCGAGCAGTGTTGTTTCTCAGTTTTGAGTGTTAAGTACTTAATTCCTTTGTCAGTGCACAGGTTTTCAAAGAGAACCGTCATTGTTCCAGGGAATCGCAGTTGAGTGGGGCATTCTCCACTTTGTTCTTTTCCAGAATTGCATGTATTGTGCATACATTTGGATTCCCAGCATGTATTCAAACATTATAAACTTCGTTAAACAAGATGTTAACAGAATGATGCCTTCTGCACCTTGTTGTCTCTCAGTGTTGAGTTTCAACCACTTCTTTCCTTAGTCTTCGTATATATTTCCAAGAGAAATGACTCATATACAGGGAAGCTCAGTTTGAAGGGCATTCTTCACTGAGTTCTTTTTCAGAACACACACATTTGTTTTCCCAGCATGTGTTTTCAAACATTATTAACTTCATTCTATTAAATATTAACAGAGTGATTTCTTCCACACAGTTTTGTTTCTCAGTTTTGAGGGTAAAGCAGACATATCCTTGTTTCCCGCACAACTTTTCCAACAGAACTCACTCATTTCCGGGGAAACTCAGTTGAATACGGTATACTTTACTGTGTTCTTTCACATCATTAAGTGTATTAAATGTACTTTTATTTCCCCGTATGTGTTTCCCAACATTGAGAACTCTGTTATCTAGATGATAACAGAAATTAACCTTCCGCACGGTGTTGTCTCTCAGTGTTGAGTATAAAGCCCTTACTTCCTTGATCTCAGCACATGTTTTCAACAGAACCAGGTTATATCCAAATGATCCCAGTTGAATGGGGTATTCTTCACTGTCCTTTCACAGAATTGAGTGTATTACACATGGATTTGACTTCCCAGAATGTGATTTCAAACATAATTAACTTTGTTTTACTAGATTTAACAGAATAATACCTTCCGCACAGTTTTTTTTCTCAGTGTTGAGGGTAAAACACTTATATTTGGTTTGCGCACATGTTTTCCCACAGAACTTAGTTACAAGGAATCTCAGTTGAATGGGGAATTCTTCACTGTGTTCTTTCACAGAATTAAGTGTTTACACATACATTTGATTTCCTAGCATGTGTTTTTAAACAATATTAACATCGTCATACTAGACCTTAAGAGAATGAGTCCTTCTGCACAGTGTTGTTTCTCAGTATTCGGTTGAAAGCACTTATTTCCTTTGTTTACATGTTTTCCAAAGAAATAACTCATTTCCAGGGAAACTCAGTTGAATAGGGCATTATCACTCTGTTCTTTCACAAAATTGGGAGTTTAGCCATCCTTTTGACTTCCCAGCATTTGCTTTCAAACATTATTAACTTCGTTATACTAGATGTTATCAGAATGATACCGTCCACATAGTGTCTTTTTCTTATTTTTGAGTGTAAAGGACATATCTCCTTGGTCTGTGCACATGTTTTTAAAACAGAACTTAGTTACAGGGAGTCATTTGAATGGAGGATCCTTCACTGTGATGTTTCACAGAACTGAGTGGATTACACATACATTTGACTTCCTAGCATGTTTTGAAACCTTATTAACTTCGTTATTCTAGATGTTACCAGAATGATTCCTTTTGCACAGTCTTGTTTCTCAGTTTTGAGGGTAAAGCGCACATTTCCTTGGTCTGCACAATTGGTTTCAAATAGAACTAACTCAGTTCCACGGAATCTCTGTTGAACAGGGCATTCTTCACTGTATTTTTCCACAGAATAGAGTGTATTACACATATATTTGACTTTCGAGCGTTTATTTTGAACCATTATTAACTTTGTTATCCTAGATATTCACAGAATGATTCTTTCCGCTGTGTTGTTTCTCAGTTTTGAGGGTAAAGAACTCATTTCCTTGGTTTGTTCACATGTTTTTCAAAGGAACTAACTTAGTTACAAGGAATCTCAGTGGAATGGGGCATATTCTTTCACAGAAGTAAATGTTTACACATATCTTTGACTTCCCAGCATGTGTTTTCAAACACTCTGAACTCCGTTATCTCGGTGATAACAGAAATACACCTTCTGCACAGTGTTGTCTCTCAGTTTTGAGTGTAAAAAAGCCCTTAATTTCCTTGGTCTGCCCTCATGTTTTCCACAGGACCAACTTAGTTCCAGGGTTTCCCAGTTGAATGGTGCATTCTCCACTGTGTTCTTACACTGATTTGAGTGTATTACACATACATTTGTCTTCCCAGCATGTGATTTCCAACATTATTAACTTCATTATACTAGATGTGAACAGAATTATACCCTGCGCACAGTGTTCACTCTCAGTATTTAGTGTAAATCATTTATTTCCTTGGTCTGCACCCACGTTTTCAACAGAACCAACTGAGTTCCAGGGTATCTCAGTTGAATTATGCATTCTCCACTGTGTTCTTTCCCAGATTTGAGTGCATTACACATACATTTGTCTTTGTAGCATGTGATTTAAACCATATTAACTTTGTTATACTAGATGTTAACAGAGTAATACCTCCCACACGGTTCTGTTTCTGAGTGTTGAGGCTAAATCACTTATTTCCTTGGTTTGTGCACATGTTTTCCAACAGAACTAACTTAGACACAATGAATCTCAGTTGACTGGGGCATTCTTCACTGTGTTCTTTCACAGAATTGTGAGTTTACACATTCATTTTTCTTCCCAGCATGTGCTTTCAAACATTATTAACTTGGAGATACTAGATGTTATCAGAATAATACCTTCTGCAGTGTTTTTTCTCATTTTTGAGTGTAAAGCACATATTTCCTTGGTCTGTGCACATGTTTTCAAAGAGAACTAACTTAGTTACAGGGAGTCCATTTAATGGTGCAACTTCTCTGTGACCTTTCACAATATTGAGTGTATCACACATATGTTTAACTTCCCAGCATGTTTTCTTTCTTTCTTTTTTCTCATGCATGCAAAAACAAAGGACTTTATTACAGGCTTAGGCTCACCAGGGCCTAAACTCGGGTTCACAGACTTTACCAGTGTGGTGGATCCATGCTGAGAGCCCTAAACAAGGGTGAGTAGGGCTTTTATGAATTTGGAATTGGGGAGTTACAGGAAATTGCGACATAGGTACAGTGATCCAATTATTATTATACAATATTATTGAAAGCTGGTTTAACCATTCACATTGCTTAGAGTATTTGTTACCTTTGGAGGGACCCAATCACAACATTTAGAGTATTGACCAACCACAGAGTGGGCCCAGGACCCTCACATAGGGCGTGACTAGTCTTAGCCTCCATCTTTAGGCCTGCCCTTAGAAATGTTAAAGGTGTTAGCTGGCCTTTCCTGATTGGGCGTTACAAGCCTGGTCCCTCTTGCCCTGGGCAATGTGTGCCCTTCTATTGTCAAATGGAATCAGAATCAGACCAGGGTCCTTACATTCCTCCCCTCTGTGTTGTAACTGACCCAATCCTGGGTAAGCTATGTTACCATTTTTCTGGTTTAAGGCTACATGCTCTTAAGACCACTAACTGAATAACATTTACATGTTCTTTGAAGAGCCCCCAAATGCTATGATCTTATTAATGATACAAGAGCCAAATGTTAAAAGTATACCAATTTTGGTTTTGGCTCCTCATTCTTACCTTCTCTTGTAGTGGCTGCGAACCACAGCTAGACTATCTTGTACAATTCCTGAACTACTGGCATAGAAGTAACATTGTTCCTCTGAAGCCTGGCATAGCCCTCGTTGGTGTAAGGGGAATTCCTGGGGCATAAGGAAGGAGAATTACCCAATTTCTGCCAGTCTCCATGGTCAATTTGGTAAGGGTCTCTTTTAGGGTTTCTAATATCTGGGGCTGCCTGGTTTACAAAGGAATGACAGCCAGTTTATTTTCCTATTTTTCAGGATCCTTGGACATATAAGTGCAATGCGCGTCCATGGTTCTTTCTATGTTACTAAACTTAGCCAAATTCATGGGCCGTCTAGCGTCCACTCAAGGACACCCCCCCCACCCCCCGTTAGAGTCTGGCGGTAGAGGCATTGGCTCCATTTACTTTTTTCCATGTTGAAATCTCATGCCCAGATTAGAGGCAATTAATACCAGCAGAACATAATCAGGAACTTTTGTTGTTTCCCCAGCTTTCTGGGGCAACATTTGCCAGTTCGATGGCAATGAGACAGGACAGTTTATTTCACTGGACTGACGATTCCTCAGGCTTCTGCCTGGGTGTCGCTGGAGCAGGGCTGGAGATTCTCAGGAGTCAGAATCTTTTTGAAGATCAGTTCAAGCTGATTGACTGGATCTGGATCACCTCACCAAGTTGACGGTTCTTCTGAGCTGGCCTACTTAACTCCAGAGTGAGGTCTGAAACTTTAATAGGGGCTGAATTTTTTGTTTAGTTGCATATCTGTGAATTCCACCTTTTGAAAAGGTGTGACTTCCATTTTTTAAGTATCATCCTCACAGACTAACAAGTCTGAGATCCAACAACAAATATTTTAAGGCACTCAGAACTAGAATAACACTTACAGTAGTGCATTGCTGAAACAATTTTTTCTCTCTAAAAAAAACCTCCATTATCAGAAATAGCAAATCGAGACTAATGCATTGGTGGAACGAGTCCATTCTTAATAATCCTGGCCTAATTATTTACTTAAGCTCAGCAAAAATAGATTGTTCATGAGGACTTTATAAGGCTTGCTTTGGTCCTTTTATAAGGAATCTCCAGGTTGAAATTTTAGTAGCCACTCTGGGCCAGAAGCCAAGCCAAGAACTATCCATCAGACAGACCTAAAATACCTGTTAAATTGGGTCACCTACTCTTCTCGAGGTTCCCACCATATGCTGAGGTTCCTGCACCTGCAAGGAAGTGACTTTCTTTACTCACCTGGGGAGGCTCCTGGGAACTCTGTGAGCAAGGTATCCCACCAACATTTCCACGAGGCTTTATGGCTCCATTTTCCATAAAGTCAACCTTAGTTCCCTAAAGCTGTCAGGTCATATCTGAACCTATGCCTGGCCCTCAAATAGGACATTCCAGTCAAAGCCTTGGTCAAACAACCAGTATTTCCAATGGTGTCCTACTATAAAACTAACAGATTCTTATTGAACTTATGCAAACAATTGTAATTGCCATGAAAGAAAGAATAATCACTGTGTGTTTCTGAATTCCAGACGGTTTAAGCAGAGAGAAAAAATAAATGCTCTAGACAAATACTTTATAATATTTCTGAATACCATAGATTTCTTAAGAGATAGTTTTTTTTTTAATCTGGGTAAGAAAACTTTAAAGGAACTGCAATATTTTCAACAAGAGTTACAAAACTATAATTTCCCATGTTTCTAATTTTTGTTCACCTTCAATGCAGCTTCTAGCTCTGGAAATTTTTACCCATGTTAGTACTAACCTAAAAGATGTCAAATATTGCATTTTTTCCAAAACTCCTTATTACAACTTCCCTCAAAGAAGCTAAAGATCTGAAGAGTTCATTATGATGCACTTTAACAAAGAAATTTAGTGACACTTTAACATTTGGATTACTAAAGGTTTTTAAGTAATGATCTTATGACAAAATATTAAAACTTTAGGAACTGCACATATATTTGAGCAGTTGCAACATTTACCCAGACTATACAACCTAAAGTGTATCCTCGTACAACAGTGCTTTTTTAAGTAATTGGCATCCTAAATGAAAGGGCCTAATTGGTCAAAAGACTTCTTTACCATTTGAATACTGGGAAATTTGTTAAAACCTTATGAAGTTACAAAGCACATCCAAATTGAATTACAAATTGTTACAAATCTGAAAATTCTATTTACTAAACCAAAGTGGCAATAAAAGATCTTATTTGCCTTTGGCATGCTTCAGCAAACCCTAAATTTTTAACCACAGAGAAGTTTTAACGAAGCAATCAAAGATCTGATAAATATAAGACCTAAAGCTTTTTGTCTTCTTACCAAAAGAGAAATCCTTCATTTACATAGTCTTAAGAAGAGCAGACCAAAGATCCAGAAAAACTTGTCTTTTGAAGAAAGAAAAGCACAATTTCAATCTTATGCCAATATACTTTTAATATTCCATTCATCTCAACTTCACACACAAATTTTTTTTCATGATTTTTCTCCAGGAACCTTCTGCAACTTTTCTTTGCCTTTAAACTTTGTCCCAAATCCATTAAATAACCTGAAAATTTAGTTACCGATGGGGCCAGCATTCAAATCCAAGGGGTGTGGCCAGAAGTCTACATTCTCACACCAAAGCCAGGCTACATCGTACTGAGCTGGATTGCACCCTCGTCCCCTTCAGCTAGTCCCAAATGACTACTTTCGTTCTTCAACCTCCTGTCCTATTCTCCTTCCTTGGCCACTGCAAACCCCCAGCAACCCACACTGAGGCAGATGGGAGCCGGCAACTTGTTCCCAGTATAATGCCAATGCCGATGTATTGTGTCTGACTGTCATATTCCCCCACCTGGATCCTCGAGTACATAGTGATAAGCTTGTGGGAAGCAGGAATTGTGTGTTCTGACCAACCTCTCTGTGGCTTCCCACCACCTAATGGTATTTACAGGGCATTGTCTGCTGTTGATGTCAGCATCTCATCGGAGCACTTCCCAGATAATGAAAAGTCCCTGCCATTGAATCAGGAGGTCCGTTGAATACAAATCATATTGTTACAGGAACTCCAGTCTGATGGTGAGATTCCAACTCAATATACATGCTAAAACAACAGGCACCATTTATACACTTCAGTAGTGTCTAGCAACACTTATGGAGCTTGCCCATGAACACTTCAGTAAAAGAAACTATTATCAAATACCTCTTGTTATGCAAACACTTAGGCATTTTATGCATGATCTTATTTAACCCTGTGCATTTGGAATTACCATGATTCCCCTTTTACAGATGAGAAAAGCGAGATTCAGAGGCCCAATATTTTCAAAGTCTGAAGTACACAGCAGAATTTTAACTCTTAGAAACCTTAGTCTCCAATTGAGAAATTTGCAACTAACTAAAAGATGTTTATACCAGAACTTTTCTTAGGTGGTAAACTTATGAACCACAGCTTTTTAACAGTTCCATCTATCCCCAGTTGTTTTGCCACAAGTCAAAAGCACAAGCATCTACAGACCTCATCCTAGTCATGAAAACTGAGACAGACCAAATTAACTATTACTTTAACTTATTTATACTGTAGCAAACAAACAAACAGATTAATTTAAACACTGAATGAGCCCCTGTGAGACACTGTTCCCTAGTTAATTTTGACCTGGAAATTTGATGCAAAAAACCTGAATTCCATGTTCTTTTTTTTTTCTTCTCACCTAAGGCAGAGGAAGAGCCTGTTGCCTCTGGCAATTTATGTAGATTGGCCTCTCCCCACCCAGGTGGTACAGAAGAAAGAATGGGGGAAGGGAGAGCAAGGGAAGGAGAGTTTTCAGTTTTAAACTTTTAGCTGTTAACCTGAGAAATTTTCTACAAGGCAGAGGAACACAGAGAGTCAGTGTCCCCTTCAGTATGATTTTATCTCAGACCAATAAGGTCTTCTTCTCTGCACAGCCCTGTAGGCTTCTCGGGACCTTAAGGATGCCCACCCATGGAGCCACAGACTCGAACTCGGCAGGCAACCCAGACCGAGCTGCCCACTTACACTCACATACACACAAGAGGTTACTACATTCCCTCCCATAAAATTTCCATAGACCAGACCAAAAATAATGACAATAACAACTGGACAAACAAGTACAGAAGGGGCCACAAAATAGGTGTTTATGTTAGTCACCTTAAGGTGGCGTCTGAGTGGCCATTTCCCTGGGGGCTGGAGGAGAACATGTGCACAGACGACCTCTCTGCCCTTCACCTGCGGACCTGGGATGTCCTGCCCCATTTGGAAGAGCTAATCATGAAGCTCCAGCTTCCCATCACCTTGACAGATGAGGTAACCTATTCCATCCCGCCATGCCCCGGAAATGCCCTTATTTGATAATCTGCCCTCCCAAGATCAAACCCAGAACCCCTCACCCATAAAACACCCCGCCCATTGCCTATCAGGCGCAACACCCCCGACTCCCCACTCCCAGGGTCATGGGACCTTGCCTGGGAATTGCAGATCCCAATAAACGCTTTCTTGGCTCCATAACGTAGTCTTTTTCCTCCCATCTCTGCCTCCATCTATTAAATCTTACTGTTTACAGATTTACTAAAGGGCCAACCAACTGGTCGGTGTGGCCATGGGGTGGGGAGTTGCATGTCCAAACTTCCACATAATACTCCAGAGAAAAGCACATGTGCATTTAAAATTAAACTAGCTTACCTCTGGAGGTTCTAACAGGTGACTTTCAGAGATTACTGGCTCCATTTTCAGGGCAGCAGAAAAGACAAGAGTGCCTCTTTGGCTCCCAAAACCTAGATGTCCTTGGGAGTGCATTTTGTTCTTAGCCCCTGAGGCTGGGAGGAGACAGTGAGGCATATCACACCCTAGTAGGTGCAGAAACAAAGAATGGGAGGGGAAGCAAAAAATGTTACTGAAGAGCTACAATACTTCTGGTTTCTCGGTGGCAGGGTAATTTTTGTCACTAAGATCCTAGGAGAAAGAAAAGATTTTAACCAGGGTGGGGAGGTTGAAGGTTTCATCTTCTGGCCATCCAACTTTGAAAGTTGGCCATTTGTTCCTGCAAAAAAGAGATCTTCCCTTTTTTTTTGACATCCCCCGAAAGATTGTGAACTCGAATCCCAACTTCCTTGAAGTGAAGCAGAACAAGATTTAGAGGTTTTGAAGCAGACTGTCTGATATCTTCATCAGTCAGGGTCACAACAAAAATTACACTTAGACGCACAGCAAACAGATGCACAGAGAGGTATACACAAGTTGGCTCTATGGCTAAGCCAAGGTTACCCAGCTTTCCCTTGCACTGCCGGTGTACGACCTGTACCAGAGAGCCACCAGAATCCTGGCAAGAGGAGATTTACTCCAGTCTCCCTCGGTTCCTAATAGGGGTCTCGCCGCTGCCACCAGCGAAACCCCCTGCAGGTGAACCATCTCTCCGGCCTTGTAGTGGGATCTTCTATCCCACTCACCCAACCTAAGGGGGTCTCGCTGTTGCCACCAGCAAAACCCCATGCAGGCAAACCAGCGGATCCTAGATCCCACTGGCCCAACCTACTATAGGTGACCTGGCTCTCAGGCCTCCTGGTGGAATCCTAGACCCATTCACCCAATTCCAGATGGGTGAACTGGCTCTCCAGCCTCCCGGTGGGGTCCTATACCACACTCACCTAATCCAGAGTGGGTCTGAGATGTCTCTTGGCAACCACGGCCCTGAGTTTTCAGCAGCGCAGCCACCTTGGTCCTTTGATGCCCCACGGAGGTCGTTTCGGCCACCTACTGCCTAGGCCCCATGCACAAGGACCCGAGCACACAAAGAACGGACCAGACGAACATGAAAGACTTAGACAGAGACGGACAAGAAAATAAATGCACTTACTAGCCAGCGATTAGGTCCAACGAGTCGGGGTCCCAGGAGCTATGGGGGAGGGGAGGGATCCCAGCGAGCCCGCATTATGTTGTACACAGATTTTAATATTGCCCCCCAAAAAAAAGAGACTAAAAAGGAAACCTAGTCACGCATGCAAAAGCAAAGGGCTTTAACACGGGCTTAGGCTCGCCGGGGCCTAAACTCAGGCTCAGAGACTTTACCAACGTGGTGTATGCATGCTGAGAGCCCCAACATGTGTTTTCAAACATTAGTAAGTTCGTTAGGCAAGATGTTAAGAGAATGATATCTTGCACAAAATATTCTTTCTCAGTTTGGAGTGTAGCACTTATTTCCTTTGATGGCACAGAGGTTTTGAAAAAAAAAAAAACTAACACCGTCCCAGGGAATCACAGTTGACTGGCTCATTCCCCACTTTGTTCTTTCACAGAATTGAGTGTATTACACATACATTTGACTTCCTGGCATATGTCTCAAAGCATTATTAACTTCGTTGTCCTGGATGGAAACAGAACGATACCTTCGTGCAGAAGGGTGTTGTCTCTTAGCGTTGAGGATAAAGCACTTAACGTCCTTGGTCTCCGCGCATGTTTTCCACAGAACCAACTTAGATCCAAATGATCTCAGGTGAATGGAGCGTTCTTCACTGTGTTCTTTCACACAAATTGAGTGTATTACACACAGGATGTGACTTCCCAGCATGTGATTTAATAGGTTATCACTGTCGTTATATTAGAGGTTAACAGAACAATACCGTCCGCGCAGGGTTGTTTCTTAGTTTGGAGGGTAAAGCCCTCAAGTCCTCGGTCTGCGCACATGTTTCCCCACAGAACTAACTTGGTTACGAGGAATCTCATTTGAGTGGGGGCATTCTTCAATGTATTCTTTCACAGACCTAGGTGATTACACGTAAATGTGACTTCCCAGCATGTGTTTTCAAACATTAGTCAGTTCGTTGGACAAGACCTTAACAGAATGACACCTTGCGCAAAGGGTTGTTTCTCAGTTTTGAGTGTTAAGCACTTACTGCCTTTGTCGGCGCACAGGTTTTCCAAGAGAACTGTCACCGTTCTAGGGAATCACAGTTGACTGGGGCATTCCCCACTTTGTTCTTTCTCCGGGTTGCATGTATTACGCATACATTTGGATTCCCAGCATTTATTCAAGCATTTTAAACTACATCATTCAAGAGGTTAACAGAATGATACTTTCCGCACATTGTTGTCTCTCAGTGTTGAGCTTAAAGCACTTCTTTTCCTCGGTCTGTGTACATGGTTCCAAAAGAAATAGCTCATATCCGGGGAAACTCAGTTGAAAGGGCATTCTTCACTGTACTCTTTTTCAGAACACACACACTGTTTCCCCAGCATGTGTTTCCAAACGTCATTAGCTTCGTTCTTTTAAGTATTAACAGAATGATACCTTCCGCAAGTTTTGCTTCCCAGTTTTGAGGGCAAAGCACTCATTTCCTTGTTTTGCACACGTCTTCCAACAGAACGAACTCATTCCCGGGGAAGCTCAGTTTGAACAGGGTGTACTCCGCTGTGTTCTTTCAAGGAGTTAAGTGCAGTAAACTTACATTCGTTGTCCCAGCGTGTGTTTCCAAACTCTGAGAACTTGGTTATCTAGACAAAAACAGAAAGATACCTTCCGCACAGCACTGTCCCTCAGTTTTGAGTGTAAAGCACTTATTTCCTTGGTCTGCGCACACGTTTTCAACAGAACCCCCTTACTTCCTGGGTATCTCAGTTGAATGGTGCGTTCTCCACTGTGCTCTTACACAGTGTATTTGAATGTATTTCACATCACTTTGTCCTCCCAGCCTGTGATTTCAAACATAATTAACTTTGTTATACTAGAGTTAACGGAATAATACTCTGCACAGTTTTGTTTGTCAGTGTTGAGGGTAAAGCACTTACGTTTGGTTGTGCACGTTTTCCTACAGAATTAACTTATTATAAGGATCTCTGTTGAATGGGGAATTCTTCACTGTGTTCTTTCACAGAAGTACGTGTTTACACATACATTTGACATCCTAGCATGTGGTTTTAAACACCATTACTTCGTCATAGTAGATCTTAAAAGAATTAGTTCTTCGGCACAGTATTGTTTCTCAGTGTTGGGTCAAAGCACTTATTTCCTTTGTCTGCATACATGTTTTGCAAGATATAACTCATTTCTAGGGAAGCTAAGTTGAATTGGGCATTATCACTGTGTTCTTTCACAGAATTTAGAGGTTACATATCCATTTCACTTCCCCGCATGTGCTTTAAAACATTATCAACTTCGATATACTAGATGGCATCTGGATGATACCTTCCGCAGAGTGTTTTTTCTCAGGTTTGAGTGTAAAGCATATGTTTCATTGGTCTGTGAACATGTTTTCAAACAGAACTAACTTAGTTACAGAAAGTCAGTTGAATGGGGCATTCTTCACTGTGACCTTTCACAGAATTGAGTGTATTACCCATACTTTTGACTTCCTAGCATGTGTTTTGAAACATTAACTTTGTTATCCTATATGTTAACAGAATGATTCCTTCTGCCCAGTGTTGTTTCTCAGTTTTGAAGTAAAGCACTCATTTCCTTGGCCTGCACACATGATTTCAAAAGGGACTTACACAGTTACAGGGAATCTCAGTTGAATAGGGAATTCTTCATGTATTTTTCCACAAAATTGAGTGTATTACACATACATTTGACTTCCGAGCATGTGTTTTGAAACATTATTAACTTTGTTATCTCCGGAGGATGGGGGAGCCAGCCTACGTACCCCCAGCTGAGTGGTCCCTGAGTAGGTGGTTGGTGTCAGCAAACTATCTATAGGAAAGAAGACAGACAACAGGAATGGTGGTAAAGCCACACTTTACTAAGTAAGTCAGTGTCTTTTATGCCATAGAGGATTACACATTTTTCTTTCTATACTGATTACATAGTTTATGGTCCTTGAGAGAGTAAAACCATGCTCTGGGAAGGATCATTTTTTTATCACAACACAAAGAGCAGTCCTGAAAACAGAAGTAAAAAAAAAAAAAAAACAGAAATGAGGGAGTCTGTCTCTCAAAGAATCTTCTTTATTCAAGGCCCCTTAGCAGTTAAGTCTGGGCAAGATGTTCATTATCTAAAAAGTTAATTTTAGACAGAGGATTGTGTTTTGCCCCAACAACAGGCAATGAGCTGGCAACAGAAATAATGTAAGGGAAAGCTGGCGCCACTCTGACCCAAGTTGATTCAAAACTTAAAGGTATAGGCCTTTTTTGCTTTTGCAAAGCAATGAGAAAAATCATAGACAGGTTAAACAGAAGCCACATGTGCAGCCCAGGAGGCCAAATGTTTCACAGTCTTTCGACTTGTTCCGCAACTTCCCAAATAGTACATCTTATTCAAATACTGTCAGGGAAAGTAAGGAATGAAACACGGCACCAGCCCAAAAAATGCAAGGGACTGTGCTGCTCACGACCCGCACGCTCAGGGAATCTGCCAGGCGCCCTTTCTTCAGCACTCAGCTCAACAATGTAGCTTCTCTCTGGTGACTCAGGAGGCTCCAAGTAAGTGGCTGCAAAGCTCCTAAGGTCTCTCCTCGGGGAATGGGGGCGGTGGAACCTGCCGGAAGTGCACCCCTGGTCTCTGTCTTGAGGCAGCTGCAGAGGCCCTGAGTCATCCAGAGGCAACAGAAGCCCTTCCTGCTCAGAGGTGGCCTGGATCAGAAAAGCAGATGGGGCGCCCTCTGCCGGCCACCACTGTGCACGCAGAGGAACCCGCCACTCCCGGTTTGCGGTGCTCTCGCGCCCTTTGCTGGTCACTCTGGGAAGTCCTGCAATGTTGAAGGCCATGGCCACTCAGCTGAGGCACCGAAGGTGCTCTGGGCAATTAAGCCTGTTCTCTAGATTGGGAAGGATCTTAGTGTCAGGGCCTGGAACACCAAGAAATCTTTTCCTTCTCCTTTCTTGTGAGTGAAGAATGAAACCGAGTTTGTTAATGTAATAGCATCATTTGTAATGTTTTAAGCAATGTTCACAGAAAAATAGACCACGAAGTTACTTACACATGCTCAACAATAGGTAACTGTGTTGATCACCAAAATACTTAGATTAGATAAAACATTGACACATTTGAGACAGAGATACCGGCTTCCAGGTATGGGATGAATAAGTCATACAGATATAAACTACAGCCAATGGACTAGAGTCAATACTGTAATAGTGTTGCATGCTTTCACATGATAGCTACACATGTGGCTAAGTACAAGATAATTTATAGACATAAGGAATGACTAGGATGGATGCCCAAAACTAATACAACAAATGTGTGAGCAATCCTTCAATTAAAAATTGACACCCTTTACACTATTCTCAATTTTGCCTTCTTTGTCATTAAAAAACCATTCTTGGGTGCCTGGGTGACTTCGTCGGTTAAGTGTCTGACTTCGGCTCAGGACATGACCTTGCTGCCCATGAGTTCAGGCCCCACATAGGGCTCTGTGCTGACAGCTCAGAGCCTGGAGCCTGCCTCAGATCCAGTGCCTCCCTCTCTCTCCACCCTCCCCAATTCAACCTCTCAGAAAAAGAAAAAAATAAGTGTTAAATATTTTTAAAAATCATTGCTAATTTAGAATATGTGAAATTCCATTTGTATCAGACTCTCTAACATCACCATCTTGATGTTGAGAACTTATCTGAAAAGTCACCAAGAATGTCTTGGAAGACACACGTGTGACAAGGTCAGAATGCGACCTACAGGGAGCTACACATCTGTTATGAATTTACTGTATGTATCCTTGGCTGATATTTTCAATCAAATGTTCTTTGGGGGGGGGGTCTGGGTGGCTCTGTCGGTTAAGGGTCCAACTTCACCTCAGGTCATGATCTCACAGTCCGTGGGTTCGAGTCCTGTGTTGGGCTCTGTGCTGACAGTCCAGAGCCTGGAGCCTGCTTTGGATTCTGTGTCTCCCTCTCTCTCTCTCTCTGCCCTTTCTCCATGCCTGTTCTGTGTCTCTCTGTCTCTAAAATAAATAAAACATTAAAACTTTAAAAACAAGATAAGAACCACATGATCCTCTTAGCAGTTGCAGAAAAAGCATTTGACAAAATACAGCATCCCTTCTTGACTAAGAAAAAGAAAAAACCCGAAGAAAGGAGGGATAGCAGGATCATGCCCAAACATCATACTGTCCACAAAAGAAAGTCCCACAGCTAGTATCATCTTCAATGATGAAAAACCGAGATCTTCCCTCCAAAGATAAGAAACATGAAAGGGATGTTCACTCTCACCACTAGTATTAAACATACTGTTGGAAGTCCTAGCCTCAGCAGTCAGAAAACAAAAAGCAAATAAAGGAATCCAAATTGGCGAGGAAAAAACCAAACTTTCACTCTTGGCAGACTAGATCCTCACATAAAAAACCCAAAGGACTCCACCAAAATACTGCTAGAACTGATGTAGGAATTCAGGAAAGTCTCAGGGTATGAAATCAATGTACAGAAATTGGTTGCATTTCTATACACCAATAACGAAACAGCAGAAAGAGAAATCAAGGAATCGATCCCGTTTACAATTGCACTGAAAACCATAAAATACACAAGGATAAACCTAACCAAAGAGGTAAGAGATCAATACACTAAAAATAATAGAAAGCTTATGAAAGAAATTAAAGATACAAAGAAATGGAAAAATCTTCAACGTCATGGGTCAGAAGAGAAAATATTGTTAAAATTGTCAATACTACCCGAAGCAATCTACACATTCTCTACAATCTCTATCAAAATAACACCAGAATTCTTCACAAAGATAGAACAACAATCATAACATTTGTATGGATCGCAAAGACCCATGGGTACAGAGTTTGGGTGAGGGTGAGGGTTCCGTCCAGAGGGAGTCATCCGAGCAGAAGGGACACAAGTCCTGTGATCTCCCTGGAGGGTTTAAGTGAAGGGGCCTGCGTGGTCATGGGTCAGCTGTAGGATTTGGCAAAGCAGTCAGGCCCGGGCTCAGGATAGGTTTAGGTGTAGAGTTAGGGAGAGGGTTAAGGTCAGAGCCCAGGAGGCTTCAGGCGCTGAACCCCCAGAAGTGAGGTTGCCTCCCCAGTGGGTGAATGGAGGATGCATGGGAGGCTGGCAGCCAGCCTTCGGCCTGGGCTTCACAGATGGCCTCCTCTTTGTTCTAGGGTACAGGGGGGCCTCCAGAGTTCCCTCAAGCAGCTCCCTTGGGGCTGTGGAAATGGCCTGGGGACTTTTCATGTGTCACATTCAGTCACTCCGCACTGCTACTGGGCCCTGAGTCCTTGATTTTCTCAGACCCAGGAATTGGGACTCCATGGGAAGGGAGCCTTGGCTAGGGTTCCATTTCCATCCTGGGGAGTCACCAGGGGAGAAGTGACACCAGTCCCTTGATATCCCTGGAGGGCTGATATGAGGACTTGCCATGTGTGGACCGGCTCAGGTGTATGGTTGTGGAGGGGCTCAGGGGTAGGTCTAGGGTTAGATATTTGGAAGGTTGGTGTGAGGGTTAGAGTACGATCTGTGGATATTCCATGAACGGATTCTCTAGCAGTGTATTGTACCACCCAGAGGGCTGATTTCATGGGGCGTGGGAGGGTGCCTGCCAGCGTTACTGTTTGGGTTCAAGGTCCAACCTCCTTTTTGGGCTATGGTACTGGGGGCCTCCAGTGCCCACTCGCGCAGCTCTATTTGTGCTGTGGAAATGGAATTGTGATGTTCCGTTTTCCATAGCAAATCACCATGCACCATTTTGGACCCCGAGTCCATGCCTATCACAGATTCAAGGATCTGGGCCTCATGGGGACAGAGCCTTGGCTAGGGTTAGGGTTCCATCCAAGGGATTGGGTAGGGCAGATGCGACACCAGTCCCGTGATCCCTCTGGAGGGCTGTATTCTGGAAAGAGCATTATGACCTTCCATATTCCAGGCCAAGTCACCCTGAACAAGTTCTTGGTCCCAGGTCTGTGCTTTTCTCAGACCCAGGACTTGGGGCTCCATGGGAAAAGAACCTTGGTAAAACCAGTGTCACTTTTGCACTGTAGATTCCCCTAGAAGAGGATCTAACACTACCAAGGTCATAATGCCATTTCTGAAGCACCTATGGAATCACACTTGGGAGTTCAAAAAGCACTCATGTACCCTAGACCGATGGTGCATAAGTGGCCCTTAAACCCAAGTGCTAAGCCTGCCTGCACTTTGCCAGGGTCTGTAAACCCAGTCCTCTGGGTCGAAACTGCACTTCTAAAATGTGGATTCCTGGAGCTACCTGGAATCATACTTTAACCCTAATCCCAACCCTATACCTAACACTAACCCTAGCCCTAGCCCTAAGGCACACAACAATCTTACACCTGAGCCAACCTCTCACATGGACACTCACTTCTGCCCTCCAGAGAGATCACAGGACTGGTAATCTCTGCCCTACTGACTCCCCAGGATGGAAACCTAACCCTAACCAAGGCTCTGTCCCCATGGGGTCCTGATCCCTGGATCTATGAAAAGCATGGCCCTGGGTCCCAAAGTGGTGCATGTTGATTCACTATGGAAAATGGAACATCACAATTCCATTTCCATAGCACGAATGGAGCTGCATGAGAAGCCCCCCTGTACCATAGCCCAAAGAGGAGGCTGGCCCTTGAACCCAAACGCTAATGCTAGCCGGCACCCTCCCATGTGCCATGAAATCAGCCCTCTGGGTGGGCCACTACTCTGCTGGAGAAGCAGTTCATGGAGCATCTGGGGATCATACTCTAACAGTCACACCATCCTGACAAATGAATCTAACCCTAGACCTACCCCTGAGCTCCTCCACAACCATACACCTGAGACAGACAGCACATGGGAGGCCCTCACATCATACCTCCAGGGAGATTAGGGAACTGGTGTTGCTCCTGCCCTGGTGACTCCCCAGATTGGAAACCTAACCCTAGCCAAGGCTCCCTTCCCATGGGGTCCTGAGTCCTGGGTCTCAGAAAAGCAAGAACCCAGGGCCCTGTAGCAGTGTGGAGTGACTGGGCATGGCACATGGAAGGTCAACATGCCATTTCCACAGCCTGGACAGAACTGCACGATGAAACTCTGGAGCCCCCCGTCCCCCCGTACCCTAGAACAAAGAAGAGGCCGACCTTTGAAGCCAAGGCTGAAGGCTGGCTGCCTGCCTCCCATGTGACCTCCATTCACTGTTAGGGAGGCAACCTCACTTCTGGAGGTTCAGGGCCTGAGGTTACCTGGGCTCTGACCCTAACCCTCACTCTAACCCTACACCTAAACCTATCCCTACCCCTGGCCCGATTTCTCAGCAAAATCCTACAGCTGGCCCGTGCCCGCACATGCCCCTTCAGTTAAGCCCTCCAGGGAGATCACAGGACTGGTGCCCTTTCTGCTCTGACAATGCCTCTGAGACTGAATGCTCACTCTCCCCAAGGCTCTGTCCCCATCTGGACCTGAGTCCTGGGTTCTAGAACACCACAGACATGGATCTAAGAAGCAGTTCAGGCATTATCAGCATGGAATGTCGAACGTAACCAGGATATTTGCAAAGCCCAATGACAGCTCAATGATGGGGGACCTGAGGACCCACCATTGCTGGGCCCACAGAGGAAGGTGGCCCTTGAACTCAAAGGCTTTGCCTGGTAGGCACCTTCCCACCTGCCCTCAACTCCACCTTCTGGCTGGACCAATGCACTGCTGGGGGAACCGCTCCTGGAGTGTCCAGGGATCTTACTCTAACCCTATTGCCAAACCTCTATCTAAACCTGACCCTAGGCATACCCCTTATGCTCAGAGCCCCCTAAACCTGAGACAGCCTTGTGCATGGGCCCTCACTTCAGCCCTCCAGGAAGGTCACCCGACTGCTGTCGTTTCTGCCCTGGCGACTCCCCCAGACCAAACCATAATCTACCCAAAGTTCCCATCCCATGATGTCCTGAGACCTGTGTCTAAGAGAGCACACATCTAGGGTCAGGAAGTTGTGGCATGGAGAACATCATGCCATTTCCACCGCCCAGGGGGGTTCCAGAAGCCACTCTTACATTAGGCCAAAGAGGAGGATGGCATTTGAAGGCAAGGCCACAGGCTTGCCACCAACCTCCCGTGGGCCCTCCAGTCAGCCCTCCAGGGACACAACTGTATTGCTCGGTGTTTAGCACCTGGAGACTCCTGGGCTCTTATCCTAACCCTAAAACTAACTCTATACCTAACACTTACAAGACACCTCTCAGAAGAACCCTACAGCTGCTCTGTGCATGAGCGATCGTCCTCACTTCAGCCCTCGAGGAAGATCGCGGGACTGGTGCCGCTTTGGCCTTGGTGACGTCCCTTGACAGAACCCTAACCCTAGCCAAGGCTCTGTCCCCATGGGGACTCGAGTCCCTGGTCGGAGAACACCATGGATATGGGGCCAGAAGTCGTGCAGGCTTCATCAGCGTGGAACGTGAAACATCACCATGACATTTCAAAGCCCGATGACAGCTGCACCACAGGTGTTCTGAGGCAGCCCACCTTAGCCAGCCCACAGAGGAGTTTAGTCCCTGAACCCAAATTTATGCTTGGATGGCACATTCCCAGGCACTCTCAACTCAAACATCTGGGTGGACCACTACAGAACTAGGTGATCCATTTTTGGAGCATCACAGGTTCTTACTCTAATGCTAACTCCAACAATCCCTGTAGCCCTAATCAAAGCCCTACCCCTTGAAGGCACCACAGCCCCACATCTGAGCTGGCCCTCCTTGGGTCCTCACTTCTGCCCTCAAAGGAGATCATTGTCAAGTCTGCCCAGGCGACTCCCCTGGACAGAAACCTAAACCTAACCAAGGCTCCTTCCCCATGGGGACCCGAGTCCTTGGTCTGTGGAAATCACGGGTCCGGGGCCCAGAAGCGGTGCAGGGTGACTCAGCCTGGCCATGGAGCATCACCATTGCCATTTTTAAAGCCTGATGGGGCTGCACAAGGGGTTTCCAGAGGCCACAATGTACAGTAGCACAAGAAGACAGTGTTTGAAGCCAAGTCCCAACGATAGCCCTCACTTCAACTCTCCAGGGAGAATACAGGACTGGAGCCACTTCAGCCCTGGGGACTCTCCTGGATGGAATCTTACCCTTAGCCAAGGCTCTGTCTTCATGGAAATCTGAATCCCTGGTCTGAGAAAACCACGGACATGGGGCCAAAAAGCGGTGCAGAATACTTCAGAATGGAACGTGGAATAGCAGCATATTTGTAAAACCCACTGACAGCTGCACCATGGGTGTCCTGAGGTCCCACTATAGCTGAGCCCACACAG
The DNA here is from genome assembly GCA_004023845.1 of Helogale parvula. Lineage (NCBI taxonomy): Eukaryota > Metazoa > Chordata > Mammalia > Carnivora > Herpestidae > Helogale > Helogale parvula. The sequence continues at coordinate 20,025 of PJEM01015379.1, forward strand.
GAGGCCGGCCCTTGAGCCCAAAGCTAAGCCTGGCAGGCAACTTCCCACACACCCTGAACTCAGCCCTCTGGGTGGACCACTGTACTGCTAAGGGTTCCGGCCCTGAAGCGTGTGGGGCTTGTACTCTAACTCTAAACCCAGCCCTCACCCTAACACTTACCCTAGCCTTACCTCTGAGGCACACCTGAACCCTATGCTTAAGCTGGATCCGCACATGGGCCCTCACTTCAGCCCTCCAGGGAGATCACCAGACTGGTGTCACTTGTGCCCTGCTGTCTCCCCTGATGGAACCCTAACCTTAGCCACAGCTCTCTCCTCAGGGGAACCTGAGTCCTGGTTCTGAGATAAACACCAACTCAGTGCTCAGAAGCAGTGTTGGGTGAGTCGGTGTGGTACATGGAACATCACCACGCTATTTTCACAGCCCTGACGGAGCTGCACTTTGGAGCTCCAGAGGCCACCCTCTACCCTGGTCCAATGAGGAGGTGGGCCTCTGAAGCCAAAGCTGAAGGCTTGCCGCCAGCCTGCCAGGCTTTCTTCACTCAGCCCTCCAGGGAGACCACCGCCCCACTGGGTGTTCAGTGCCTGGAGACTCCTGGGCCTGACCTAACCCTAAACCTACTCTTACCCCTACCCTGAGGCTCACCAAAACCCTACACTTGCACCAGGAAAGTGCATGGACCCTCACTTCACACTCCAGGACTGGTTTTGCTTCTGCCCTGTGACTCCCCTGGACGGAACCCTAACAATAGCCAAAGCCTCCTCCACAAGGGGGACCTGTGTCCTAGGTGAGGAAAGCATGGACCTGGGGCCCAGAAATGGTGTGGAGTAATTTGGCGTGGCATATGGACATCATCATGCCATTTCCACAGCCCAGATGGAGCTGCACGAGGAGGCTCCAGAGGCCCACTTGTACCCTAGCCCAAAGAGGAGGCCAGCCTTTGAAGCCAAGGCCAAAGGCTGGCTGCCAGCCACCCATGCAGCGTCCACTCAGACCTCTGGGGAGATCACTGCACCACTGGGAGTGCAGTTCCTGGAGCCCCCTAGGCTCTGATCCTAACCTTGCACCTAAACCTAACCCGACACCTAGCGAGACATCTCAGGGGAACTCATACCTGTACCCTCTCTTCAGCCCTCCAAGGAGATCACTGGACTGGTGTCTCTTTGGCCCAAGGAGCTGCACAAGGGGACTCCTGAGGCACCCCTGTATCTTAACCTAAAGTGGAGGCCGGCCTTTGAAACCAAGGCTGAAGACTGGCCCCCATCTTCCTATGCTCCCTGATCCTAAAACTAACATACACATAATCCTACCATGACCCTTAGCCCTACCTCTCAGCGGAAGCCTTCAGCTGACCTGAGCCTGCATGCTCACCCTCACTTCGGCCCTACAGTAAGATCATGGAACTGGTGCCACCTCCCCCCTGGTGACTCCACTGGATGTAACCCGAACATCAGCCAAGTCTCTGTCTCCACTGGGACCTGAGTCCTAGGTTCTAGAATACCAAACACACGGTGTCCAGAATCATTGCAGGCTTCATCAGCATGGAACGTGGCACACCACCATGACATTCAGAATGCCTAGTGACAGTGATACCACGGATGTCCTGAGGCTGGACCTTAGCCCAAAGGTGACACTAGCCTTTGAAACCAAAGCTAAGCTTGACCTACACCTTCAAACTCGCCTTCAACTAAGCCCTCTGGGTGGACCACAGCACTGCTGGGAGATCCGTTCCTGCAGCATCTGGGGATTGTACTCTACCCCTAAACCCAACCCTCCACCTAACACTAACCGTAGGCCTACCACTGAGGCTCACAGCAACCCTACACTAGAGCCAGCTCCTGGCATGGGCCCTCACTTCAGCCCTCCATGGAGATCATGGGAATATTGTTGTTTCTGCCCTGGCTACTCCCATGGATGGAATCCTAACCCAGTTAAGGCTCCTTACCCATGGGGACCCAAGTCCTTGGTAAGAAGAATCCTGGGCCAAGAAGCGGTCTGGGGATACTTGGGGTGGCGCATGCAACATTACCATGCCCTTTCCACTTCTCGGTTGGAGCTGCACGAGGGGGCTCCACAGCCCTCCCTGTACAAAAGCCCAAAGAGGAGGCCAGCCTTTGATGCCAAGGCTGACGGCCGGTCACCAGTCTTCCTTGTGCACTCCTCTGAGGACACCTTGGCACCACTGTGGATTCAGCGCATGGAGGAACATGGGCTCTGACCTTATCTCTAACCCTCACCCTACAACTAATCCAACCTCTCAGCAGAACCCTTCACCTGATCCCCCCTCACTTCAGCTCTCCAGGGAGATCAAGGAACTGGCGCCAATTCAACCCTGATGACTCCACCGGATGAAAACCAACCCATAGTCATGTCTACGTCCCCATCAAGACCCAAGCCCTAGGTATGAGAACACCAGGGACATGGGACCAAGAAACGGTACAGGCAACATCAGCATGGAACGTGGAATATCCCCATGGCATTTGCGAAGCCCGGTGACAGCTGCACGATGGGTGTCCTGAGGCCCAACCATAGCTGGGCCCTTGAACATAGAGGACACTTTCCCTTGAAATCAATGCTATGCCTGGTCAGCACTTCCCCCACGCCTTCAACTCAGCCCTCTGGTGAACCACTGCAGTGCTAGGAGATCCGTTCCTGGAGCGTCTTGTAGTCTTACTCTAATTCTAATCCCGTCCCTACACCTAACCCTAATCCTTGCCCTACCCTGAAGGCTCACCTCAACTCTACACCTAAGCCGGCCCTGCTCATAGGCGCTCACTTCAGCCCTTGAGGGAGATCACAGGACTGGTGTCCCTCCTGCCCTGGGACTCCCCAGAAGAACCCTTACCCTAGCCAAATTTCACTAACCATGAGGAGACGATTCCTGGCTCTGAGGAAAATATGGACCCGGGGCCTCAAAGCGGTGCAGGGTGACATGAACCATCACCATGCCATTTCCACATTTGCAAGGAGCTGCACAAGGGAGCTCCAGGGTCCCCCCTGTACACTAACCCAAAGGGGAGGCCGGCCTTTGAAGCCATTGCTGATGGCTGGTCTCCCATGAAGCCTCCACTCGGCTCTCTGAGGAGAGCACCTCACTTTTGAAGTTCAGTGCCTGGAGCCTCTAAACCCTAAATGTAACCCTACACCTAGCCCTAACCCGATCCCTGGCCCGAACTCTGGCAGAACCCTACAGTTGACCAGCGCCCATGCCCTCACTTCAACCCTCCAAGGAGATCATGGGACTGGTGCCAACTTAACTCTAGCCACCTCCCTGGATGGAGCCCTATCCTTAGCCATGGCTCTGTACCCAAGTCCTCCATCTGAGAACACCATGGACATGGGGCCTAGAAACATTGTAGGCATCATCAGCATGGAACATGGAACATCACCATTATATTTACAAAGCCTGGAGACAGCTGCACAATGGGTGTCCTGAGACCTCACCATAGCTGGTCCACAGAGGAGGCTCGTCCTTGATCCCAAAGCTAACCCAGGCTGGTACTTTCCTACACACCCTCAATTCAGCCCTTTGGGTGAACCTCAGCACTGCTAGAGGATCCATTACTGGAATGTCAGCGAATCGTACTCTAACACCTCCACCTAACCCTACTTTAGCCCTACCATGAGGCTCATCATGAACCTAAACCTGAGGCAGACACATGCATGGGCCCTCACTTCAGCACTCCAGGACTGGTGTTGCTTCTGCCCTGGTGACTCCACAGGACGGAACCTGAACCCTAGCAAAGCCTCTGTCCCCATGGGCTCTAAGTTCTGGGTCTGAGAAAAGCACGGACCCAGGGCCCAGAAGTGGTGCAGGATAACTCTGAGTGGCCCAAAGAACATGAACATTCCATTTCATAGCCAGAATGGAGCTGCACGATGGGGCTCCAGAAGCTCCCCTGTACCCTAGCCCAAATAGGGTGCCAGTCCTTGATCCCAAAAGCTAAATCTGGCTGGCAACATCCCATGGGCCCTGAATTCAGCCCTTTGGGTGGACCACTGCACTGCTGGAGGATCTGTGCCTAGAGTGCCCTGGGATCGTACACTAACCCTCACCCCCACCTTACACCTAAACCTAGCCCTAGACCTATACTTAAAGGTAACGGCAATCCTACACCTGAGCCGGCCTCATGCTTGAGTCCTCACTTCAGACTTCCAGGGGTCATGGGACTGGTTTCTCTTCTGCTCTGGTGACTCCCATGGATGGAAGTCTAACCCTAGCCAAGGGTCTGTCTCCCGGGGGCCCCGAGCCTGGGTCTGAGAAAAGCACGAATGTGGGGCCCAGACGTGGTGTGCTGTGACTTGACCTGGCACATGAAATGTCACTATGCCATTTCTACAGCCTAGAAGGAGCTGCACAAGGTGGCTCCGGAATCTCCTGTATATCCTTATTCTGAGTGGAGGCTTGCCTTTGAACCTAAATGCAAAGCCTTCCTGGCAACGTCCCATGTGCTTTCAACTCAGCCCTCTGGGTGTACCGATGCACAGCTGGCAGATCTGTTCCTGGAGAGTCCTAAGACTGTACACTAACACTCACTCTGACCCTATACCTAACCCTAACCCTAGACCTACCCATAAGGCTCACCACAATCATACCTCTGAGACAACATCATGCATGGGCCCTCACTTCAGCCCTCCAGAGAGATCTTGGGACTGGTGTTGCTTCTGGTCTGGTGACTATCCTGGATGGAACCCTAAGCCTACCCAAGGGTCTGTCTCCCTGGGGCTTCGAGTCCTGTGTCTGAGAAAAGCACAGGTGCAGGGGTCCAACTCGGTGCAGGATGACTCGGCTTGGTACATGGGAAATCACCAGGCCATTTCCAGAGCCCAGAAGGAGCTGCACGAGGTGGCTCCAGAGGCCTCCATGTTCCCCAGCCCGAGGAGGAGGCTTGCCCTGGAACCTAAATGCAAAGCCTGGCCAACACCTTCCGATGCAACCTCAACTAGGTCCTCTAGGTGGACCAGTGCAGTGATGGCAGATCTACTCCTGGCGCATCCTGGATTATAGTCTAACTCTAACCCCAACCCAAGACCTATCCCTAACCCTATTCCTAACCCTGAGGTTCAGCACAATCATATCTCTGTGCCAACACCATGCATGGGCCCTCACTTCTGCCCTCCAGGGATATCAGGTAACTGGTGTCACATCTTCTTTAGTGACTCCACAGTACGGAACCCTAACCTTAGCCAATGCAGTATCCCCATGGTGTTCCGAGTCCTGGGTCAATAAAATACAGACGCGGGCCCCAGAATGGGGGTAAGGTGAATTGGCCTGGCACATGAAACATTGCCATGCCATTTCCGGAGCCCATGAGCAGCTGCACGAGGTGGCTCCAGAGGCCCCCATGTTCCCCGCCATAGGAGAAGGTTTTCCCTGGAGCTCAAATGCTAAGCCTACCCAGCACCTTCCCATGGGCCCTCAACTCAGCCTTCTAGACGGATGTTTCTCTGCCTGGCAGATTGGTTGCTGGAGCCTCCTGGGTCTAACCCTAAACCTAGCTTCGGATCCTCAGCTCACACTAACCCTAAGACACACTCCCATGGCTCCCTGCCACCTTTAACTGAGTCAGGCCTGTGCATCGGCCCTCACATCAGTCACCAAGGGAGATCACGAGACTGTTGTTGCTTTGGCCACAGCAACTCCCTTGAGTGGAACACTAACCCCAAACTTGGCTCTGTTTTCCATGGGGCCCCAGAAGCGGGTTCAGGAAAAGCTTGGGTCCCAGGCCCAGAAGTGCTGCAGGGTGAATCGACTTGAAAAGCTAGAGATTTACCCAAAGGATACAGAAATGCTGATGCATATGGGCACATGCACCCCAATGTTCATAGCAGCACTTTCTACAATGACCAATTTATGAAAAGAGCCTATATATACACAATGGAGTACTATATGGCAATGAGAAAGAATGAAATCTGGCCATTTGTAGGAAAGTGGATGGACCTTGAGCGTGTCATCTAAGTGAAATAAGTCAGGCAGAGAAGGACAGATACCATATGTTTGCCCTCATAGGTCTAACAGGACGAACCTAACAGAGGGCCATAGGGAGGGGAAGGGGGAAAGAGAGTTGGGAAGAGAGAGGGACACAAAACATGAGAGACTATTGAATACAGAAAATGAACCGAGGGCTGATGGGGGAGGGGGAGGAGGGAAGGGGGTAAAGGTAATGAAGGGGAGGCACTTGTGGGGAGAAGCACAGTGTGTTATATGGAAACCAATTTGACAATAAACTATTAATAAAAATAAAAATAAATAAATAAATAAATAAATAAAATAAAAGTAGTTTTCCCTTAAAAAAGAATAACATGATTAATATTTTTAATTAATAAATGATTACAAGATATTAATTTCCACTCCATGTCAAGCTGTGTCTTACTTGCTCAATTTCATTAAGCTAATACACTGGGATTTGAAAATAAAGCTGGTATAGGAATCTTCTTGATTTCAAAATCTCTTTTCTTTATTACAGATGTTACTTGCTCTCAAAGATCACACTATTATTTTGAATGTGGGTGACTAAAGACCTTTTTGAAACCATTTTCAGAATTGTATTTAAAGAAAAGATAAGTTATCTGCATTTAAAGAAAAGGTAAGTTATCTGTTACCACCTTAATTTGAGATAATGGTAAAGCCACTAAGAAGAAATACTTTGGGGGACATTATAGGCATGAGAATTGTGTTCAAGACAGGTGTCCTGTGTGACCCCACTCTTTGTCAGCTGTTCCCCTACACTTGAATCTCAATGCTTGCTTGGAAATATTCACGGGACTCAGCATATAGTTGAATTCTTAACAGATAATTATCGAAGCACAGGTACAGAGTTGGGTGAGTGAGGGAGCTAGATGGATCAGATTGCTTCTGGAAAGACCCATGTGTACTCTTCCTATGCTCTCCCTAAAGAGGTCACACCAAGTATGTTCTCCACTTAACATGAAATACAGCAACACACTTACAGTGTTTCCTCCCAAGCAAGTCCATTGGAGACTTAAAGTTTAAGGAATTTCCTGGGAAAGCATGGGATCTGAAAGTTAAGAGACATGTGAGATATAAAATGAGAAAAGCATAAGAGCAAGAATTAATTAATTCTTGGTTTATTACCATATCCGTGAGCTCAATGATCTATAAAAATTGGTGATAAATTGATTCTAAAGTTTGAGATGAAGAGGAGAGTTGAACTATATAAAGCTACATTATTTAAGGAATCAAATTTGTCAATGACCAACCCTTGAAAATGAAAGAAAAAATGTAAGATACAAAAATTTAAGAATGAGTCTGAAGATACTTGGGGATATCAAATAGTAAGGGTGAAAATGTACCTGGAAAGATATGTTAATAGCACATCTCAGTAAAACAAGTAGAGAAAGAGGTCAAGAAATTGCATCCAATTTTTCCCAACTTTTATAGCACTATGAATATACACTTACCTTTTGCTTTCCAGTCTAATTCTTGAATTGTTAGATTGATCTATGGACACTTTTCTGAATGTATACCAAAGGCTAAAGAAAAATATGACTTATCTGTATTGTGCTAAAAACTAAATTTAAAAATTCACTTTATAGGATCTTCACAAATTCTGTTTGTAGGTAGAAAAGAAATAGCATAACTTGCCAATTTACTATTATGGTGACATTATTTGTACATTTATGTTGTTTTTGGTCATGGTAGTTTATGTTTCAAGAACTTGCATGCTAGCATCTATTTCTATACCAATATCTGTATTTATATCTGTATCTTCATCCATCCCACATCAGATTTTCATGTTGTTAATAGAGAGTTTTACTAGAGATTTTTAAAGAAAGGAAAAATACTTCTGTATTTTTTGTTTTTTCCTTAGGTTTTTCTTTATTATTGAGACAGAGAGAAACAGAGCATGAGTGGGGGAGGGGCAGAGAGCGAGACATACACAGAATCTGAAGCAAGGCTCCAGGTTCTGAGCTGTCAGCACAGAGCCCGACGCAGTTCAACCACGAACGGTGAGATCATGACTTGAACCGAGGTGTCTGCTTAACCATTTGAGCCACCCAGGCACCCCGAAAAATACTTTTATACTCTTTTACTATATACTATTATACTATTACCATATTCTTTAGCTTTTCTCTTAAAGTTCATAAAGAATACAAGAATAGTATACTAATGTCCTAACAAAAGTAATCAATTATATTGCCTTTGACAGATTCCACTTATAGAATCTCAGGAACACAAGTATCTTTCAAATCAGTTCTGCCTAGAAAAATATTCAGCATATCTAATGGAACCCTAAATACAGTCCTGGAGATTGGTTAACACACATCACCCTTACTCAGAAATGACTATTTAGTTGCTGCCTTGATGACTTTGCTTTTCTGTTCTGAGCTATGTGGGTACATAGCTTCTTGCTAAATTCCTCTACTATTTCTGAACATGGTCTGGATTGTGTGCTCTGTTGATAGATTTCAGATTGCTCCTCCCTTGTTTAATACTCCCACAAATGTATTTGTGCTATGACACAAAACAGAAAACTTTGTGCTCTGAAAAAAAAAGTTTTCAAAAAACAAGATTTATTGGAAAAAATATGATTGAGTAGAGAGTTCAAAACCCATGCAACTTTATTATTACAGTATTAACAAAAACAATTCTAGCACAATTTGTACCATACTTTAAAAGGCATGCAAACTTCCTAGTAAACTAAAATGACAGTATTTAAAAATATTTTTTTCTAAAAAGCAAGGTAAGGATGTTCATAACTTGATACAAAAGAATTATAAGGAAAGACTAAAAGGTCTAAAATGTGGAATCAAAGAATAAACCTCCAAAATTTCAGAAATCTGCAAAAGAATGACCAAGTCAGAATAGGTGACCAATCTGTGCTAAAAGAAAAAATAGAGGATAATGAGCATGGTGTTCTATACTGCGTTCTTCCACAACTTGCTGCATTAGTGTACTTTGCTTTCAGAAGCAATATTTGGTGACACAATATAATTGCATTGGGAAAATTATATAATAAAATAAGTTTTCTATTTACTGAAAATGTATGCATTAATTAACATATTCATTAAAACAATAACTTCTTCTGACTTGCAGAATACATTACTTTAAAAATCACGTTTGGAGTAGAAGAGGGGCAAGATGGCGGAGAAGTAAGGAGCCCCATTACCTCTGACCACCCACAATTATCAAACTAAGAATTAAAAAGCCACAGCTCTCTGATCTCCGAGAACGGAGGTGTGCGAACAGACCCCTTATCGACAGCAGTCTCACGGTTGCCTGAGTGAGTGAGTGTGAACGGGACCGGAGACTTTAGGGGAGGGAGCGCCGGCTCCGGAGACAAAGCGCCGAGTGCCCAGAGGCCTGGCGCTGGGCCCGATGAAACCCGCGTGTTCCCAGGCGCACCGCTCCTAGCCAGGCGGGGCGGCCGGGATACCAGAGGCGGACAGGTCAGCGGGGATCGGCACAGTGCCAGGCGGCCGAGAGAGAGCCCGGAGGCGCACCGATTCCCCGACAGTCGCTCACGCGGGGCGCCAGGTATCCAGAGGCGCAGGGACCTTCACAGCCATGCGCGGTACCGCCCGGCAAGGCAGGAGAGAGACCAGGGGAAGAGAAGTAGAGACTGAATCCCCCACAGCGCAATCCCTGCAGAGAGATTCAGCCCGGGACTGAGGGCCGCTGAGCGCTGAGGGAGAGACCCGTCCCTTCAGCGGGGGCGTGCAGTCGGGCCAGGCAGCTCACCGACCCCAGGTGGAGCCGGGGGAGAACTCTGACTTCACAAACTCCCTATCTGCTCCGACCAGAAAGCTGCCCACCTGCGGACGATTTTAACTGTGGTGGCAATATTGAGTGTGCGGGCGAGGACTTAGAAACATAGAAACCGGGCAGAACTTGGAAAACAGAAACAATTAGATCCGCCCGAGGCACAAGAAGGCTGGACTCCACAGAGTGGCTGGAACGCATGGTCTGAGGGGGACTTGGGGCGCCCATCGCCATTCTTCTCCTCGTATCCACCAAGGCGGGGCCTCAGAGAGCAACCCTTGGGACCCGACCCACCTGCACCAAGCCACACCCATCCGCGCTGGAGAGCTGCCCTGCATATGTTTATTACCGTTAAGTGGTTTTTTTCTTAATATTTTTAATTTTTAATTGTCCCCTGTCTTCTCTTTACTATCTTCCTATTTCCTTCCTTTCTCCCTTTCCCGCTGGAATCTGGGAAAGACCAACAGTTAGGCACTGCTGTGCTTAGATCAACTTTTACCATCCAGACAGTTTTCCTTTAATCCATCCTTATCTCCCCCAACCCCCACTGCAGGTTTT
>PJEM01015380.1:0-20255 GCA_004023845.1 Helogale parvula
GCTAATTGATACTGAAATCGAGTTTCTAGAAATAATTACAGCCTGTGCTAGACGGAACACTTAACAAGACAGGAACGTTTTAGAAGGGAAGACATCCGATGCTCAAGAGGAGTCACCAGCAGCGGAGACTGGTTAGCGGGGGCCCTGAGAGGGCTCATCATCCCGAGAGGCTGGCAGAGTGGCCCGGCCTCGACTGGGGAGGCCTGTGTGCGACAACATCCATTATTTTTAAAAAGTCCCTCACACCCAAGGGAAGGCAAGAACCCCAGCACTTCTCTCCTCTGCCCTTGGCCGGCCTCCCTGAACATTTAAGCAAACCCCAGGGCGGGGGAAAACTCATATTCCTGGTATTCAGGTCGGGGTACAGGGGTCAATGGGAGAGTGTAGTGTGTTGAATGGTGGGCCCCCAAAAAAGATACATCCACACGCTGCTCCCGGAACCTGGGACTGCTGTATTTTTGGAAACAGGGCCTTTGCAGCTGTGATTTGAAGTTAAGTGCCTCCAGATGAGATGATGGTGATTAGCCAGGTGGGCGCGAACCCCAGTGACGAGGGTCCTTATGAGAGGAGCAGGGGCACAGCTCAGGGGGAAGGAGAATGTTGTGTGAACACAGAGGCGGAGGCAGAAGCTGGAAGAGGCGGGAAGGACCCTCCCTGGAGCCCTGGGGGCAGCGCGGTCCTGCCGACACTGTCACATGAAAGGACTTCTGTCCTCCAGACTGCCAAAGAATAAACCTGCATCATGTTCAGCCCCCAGTTCGTAGGAATTGGTCACGACGCCACAGGAAACTAATGCCGACAGCCTGGCTCTTCCGGGTCCGACCGTGGCCCCCTCCTGCTCAAGCGCTTCCCTGACTCCCTGTCACCCCCCACACAAAAGTCAAATTCTCCAAGGGGCCTCCGGGGACATCTGCAGCCTGGCCCCATGTGCCATTGCAGTGGCGTTTGCCTGCCCCAGCTTCATGCAGCCTCAATGCACCCTGACGGGCCAGGTGCCAGAAATGGGGGCACAGATCAGGTCTCTTCTGGGGTGCTCTGGATTTAGAGACCATGAACAAGGCTCGCAGCAGGACAAGAGGACCCCAAGTCCACAGGAGACTTCTTATTTAACCAGCCGTGGTCCCTGGTCCTCCACGGGCCTGTCTGACACCACCTCCCAACAATCCAGGGCCAAGGGAGGCAGGTGCCCTGGATGGCAGCCCCATGGGCCAGTGTTAGCAGACCTCAGGGACACCCCTGGGGACAAGGCCACCAGGGCTGCAGGGACACGGACTGCTCCCAGCTGCCCCAGGGGCTGCACAGCTTGGCTCAGAGAGAAGTGACACTCAGCGGACAGCATCCTGCCAAGGTAGGCAACTGATGAGCCTACCTTCCTGCAGGCTCGGCCCGCTCTGCTCCTCTGCCGAGCAGCTGGGCCCCTGGCCACATCTCTGATACGCGTGAGGAATGGCCACACCCGACACCATTTCTGTCCACAGCTGGGCTCCGTGTCCCGGTGGTCAAAAGACCCACCGCAGTGCCCTCAGGTACGTGAGGCCGTCTGCCCCTGGAGGGACACGTGGGGGCGCTCTCACCGTCTTGCCCGGGGAATGGGCTGCCGACTACTGCTGGTGTTCATACGCCTGGGGGACCAGCCCCCCAACATCCAGCCCCGATCCCCCACAGGCCCATCACAGGAGAGCCGTACCACGTGGCCCTGGACAACCCGGACCCTGGGTTTGCATCCTGGCACAGCCGTGTATTCGCTGTGTGACCCAGGCCGGGTTACCCACCCTCTCTGTGCCTCAGTGTCCTCACCTGTAAGTTGAAGATGCTGCTGCTGATAAAACACCTATCACAGGGCTGCTGTGAGGATGCACTAGTACTTGTCAAGCTAGAAATTAATAGGTAAACCGTCTCTGAGTCTCGGCTTTCCCAGCTGTGAGATCATAGAATTATCTGGAGGAACAAATGGAATGGAAAAAGGGGGCTAGGTAACACAGTCCCCGGGACACAGCCCGCAGGAAGGGGAGGCCGCAGACCATCATCGCTGTCATCGCCCCAGTGTTCATTTGCGAGGGGGACAGTGCTGTCTTTGCCCCTAACTTCACAGGGCCGGAGGGAACGCAACTGAAATCCAAGAATACCTCACAAAGTCATTGTTTTTATTGCTCCTGGTCCCCCCTAAAAAGCTGAGCTCTGCTCCTCTGAATCCCTGCACACGTCTTCTCAAAAACAGATTTCAAGTCCCGCACCGCACTTATTAGGACATTCACGCTTCAGTTCTAGGCTCCGAGAAGCAGAGTCTCATGCCTCCCTGAGTCCGAGGGCTAGGGACCCCTCTCTGTTCCTCAGGGTGCAGGAAGGTTGCCCCTGACCCCAGCCAGCACCAAGTGTCACCAGAAGGAAACACCCATTGTATTGATTAAGCCTCTGACTTCGGGGCACTCAGCCTTCCTCTGCCCCCAACCACTGTGAATTCACACACACGGGTGCATGCGTACACACACACACACACACATACACACACAGACACACACACAATCTCCTTGGCCAAAGAGCCCAGGATTAATTGGGCAACAAGCTAAAACCTCCCCTCGCCAAAAAAACATCTTCACATTTTACATTCCCTCTCACCTTCTACAATAAAAAGGCTCTGAGTCTCGGGCCCCTCCCCAGGGACGGATCTCATCGATGCCGGGCGTTGAGACATCAGCCAGCATCACATGATGCACTGAAAATGTCAGGCCCATCGGGTCACGTAAACAATTTAAGACATGCTGAGTGAGTCTCATTCAGACGCCTCCATTCTGTGCTGGAGCCTCCAGTGAGCAGAGAGACAACATGACTGACCTTCTCAGAAGCCCCCCCCCCCACACTGAAAGCAAGCACTTTCTAGGAGTAAAAGAGAAATGATGGGGTGGGGGGAGAGGCAAGGACTGCCCGGCTCTCTGCCGGAGCCTGGGGCTATGAGATGGTTACTGGAGTCTACCAAACAAGTCATTTCTTCTTTCCATCCACCCATCCACACATCTATCCATCCATCTGCCCATTTTACGTCATTGTTCACTCAGAAGTGATTTTTCCCAAAGGGCTTTGCATGCAGACCAGAACCTCCCACAACACCTGGGCATCATCGGAGAATCACTCAAATGCAAACATATCAACTCGCTCTGTGTACTTCGGAGCCCAAGCTACAAATGGCTCCAGAGGGCATTTTTAAGCGGTGACAAAACTGGAAGAGGAGACCCTTTTGCCAGAAAAACATGAAGCCTTTTTTATTGTTTTACACACCTCAGCAGTAAAAGTGGGGTTTGGAATATGCCTACTCTGCTCTTATTTGATTCACTCCTGACAAGGTTCTCACAGTGTTTGGAAAAGCCAGATCCCCCTGGGGGCACATTGTTAGGCAAACGTGAGGATCTGCTCAGAAGCTCATCCTGGTGCCAGCAGGAGAGCCTGCAGACCTGGCCCTCACGGGGAGCCCTCCTTGTCCCACGCTTGAGCTCCGCTGTAGCATCCCGGTCCTTCCAACGGGACCGCACGGCTTCCCACCTGACCTCGACACAGCAGTTGGCTGAACAATTCGAGGGGATGAAGAGGTTGAATAAATACCAAGTCACAATTTTCACCTAGAAAAATGGCAATAAATTAAGCCAATTAGGAAGAGAAGCATCAGATGATGCTATGCATAGGTCTTTTTCTTCATTCTGAGGCTAGGCAATCAAACTGGTGTGTACCCTGTAACAAAAAGCCAACACAGATACCCTTCAGGTGCCTCTTTAAATTTTGTCAGGTTGGAACCTTGCAGGACGACCATCAAAATAAACATACTTAGCGATGCCCCATTCCAGAAGTCACCTTGGCAAAAAAAAAAAAAGAGTAGTCAATTTTAAGGGACCAGAATCAGTGATACAAGCCCATAATAGCCCCTATTTTTCCCCGAGCTACATCCACACTCAAACTTTGCAAAATTAGCTGGCCTAACTATTTTGACTACCTTCATCTCTCTTTCTGCAATTTGGATTGGCTTCAAGAGCCTTTCAGAATTGATTTGATGTAATGCTGCTCTGTTTCATTATCGATTTTAGTTCCAGAGTAAAACAAGAAGTTTATGTCCACATTTAGAATATAAATGTACCATGCTGTCTAAATATTATACCTCACTGTCACAGTGCGGCAGTGAAAGCATACACATACTTTGATTGACCTTCAGACACTTAGAGTAAACATAATTCATACTCATGCCAGGATTGGAACCTCCCGTCATCACAAATACAATATCTTCTGGCTGTGCAAACACTCAGAAAGCCATTTCTCTTCATTAAAAAGCAAAGACATATGGAATCTTCGCCCGACCAGAGGCACCTCCGCCTTTCCACTCCAAGAAGGCTGGAGGACATCCTCCTACACGACGGGCATGCGGGTAGGGCTTCACCAACCCTGAAATCGTTTTCTGTCTCTGGGAACACACAATGGTTCTGAGGAGAGAAAGGCTAACTGTGTCCAGCACCATGGACAGAGCACAGGATGAGCCATCCACATTTCCTAAAGCGAGAAAAGTGTAACCATGTATGCGTCCATTTTCTTCTAGAAAAAGAGAGAGAGAGAGAGAGAGAACTTGAATCTGGATTAGACTTTTTTTTTCATGTTAATTCTTTAAACAGAAGTCAGCAAATGTTTTCTTAAAGAACCAGATGTACGTAGTTTGTCTTGGCAGACCACACCCTGTCTGTTGAAACTCCTCAAAAGCAGTCAAAGACAACGTGTAATAAATAGATGGGTGCAGCTGTGTTCTGATAAAACTTTATTTACAAAAGCAGGCAGATTTGGTCTGTGGGCTGTAGTTTGCTAACACTTGCTTTAAGTAAAAGCGTTGAGAAATGGGTGAGGGCATCAAACAGACGGGAATTCTAAGGTGTCTCTGATTTTGGAAGGACTGTGATCATGTGGCCAGGTCATCACCCCTCAGGAACTTATCCTTCAGATAAGAAATCAGCATTGTATCTCCTGGGACTCAACCAAGTCCTCTCAAGAGACTTTTTTTAGTTTATTCTGTGATTTCACCTCCTTAAGCTTCAACTCTCAACCTTGACAGTTGGCAGTAAAAACTGGAACAAGGAAGAAGATTGGAGGTCCCAGTGAGCATCTGTCTAAAGATCATTCCTCTACCCTCTACCCAGAGGGTCGCCCCAAGGTTGGAGGGAGCCCCATCGGGCAAAGAGAGCCAATACTCGGGCTACGGATCCCTCACTTTTATCCTGGTAACAGAGCATCACTGACACCCCACCCGCCTCCGAAATGGTGCGGGTCTGAACAGGAGGTTTGTAAGGGAAGCCAGTTCTTTGGAGACTACGAACAGGGAGAAATAAGGAAAGAGTAGGCAGAACTGTGCTGAAAAGCTTCAGGAAGGCTCTGCTCAGTTGTAGATCTAAGTGCTTCTCTCACAATTAAACACTCCAGCTGCTAATTGGCTTCAGCAATTTTTTTTAAAAGACTAGATTCAATTTCCACTCCCTTAAAATGCAATCTAGACAATTTATGAAAAGCAACCAAATATACTGCAGAGATGAATAGACTTTTCCTTGCCATACCCTTCCTTAAAAGCACGCAGAGAGGTAAAAATATTCCTAAATCAAGAGGAACACCATATTTAATAAAAGGAAAGCTGGCGTAATTAATTTAGTAGCTCCTTTGTGATCCTGGAGGACAAACAAAGAGATTTGTTTCTACCTCTTAGGTTTTCTCCTGGATGAATCCATTTAGAATGGACAGTTTTTAAATTTTATTTTAGAGACAGAGTGCGCAAGTTGGGGAGGGGGACTGGAGGGAGAGAGAGAGAGAGAGAGAGAGAGAGAGAGAGAGAGAGAATCTTAAGGAAGTTCCACGCTCAGCAAGGGACCTGACACAGGGCTCAATCCCATAACCCTGGTATCATGACTTGAGCCAAAATCGAGAGCCAGATGCTCAACAGACTGAGCCACGCAGGCGCCCCCTAGAATGGACAAATGAGGAAGTTTCAGGCTGCTAAAGGGAAGTGCAGACCCCATAAAACCTCCTGCTATTCAGAAAACACACACAGCCTTAGCAGGAAACACAGCCCTTAGGCAAAGGGAGGCTGACAAAGGTCTCCGTGTGCAGAGAAAAGAGGCAGCAGCGACGGGTCCACACACTCAAGTGCACTGGACACCGGCTCTACCAATCCCACTGGCTCTGCCGTCAGGACAGACCCAGAATCCGAGCTCGTCCCCCACCTCTACCCCATCCTCTCTCACCCTCCTCCCACCTGACTCCCCAGCTTCTGCCCTGAACCCCCTGCAGTGGACCCTGAACGCATCCACCAGAGCGACACTTTACAACGTGCAGCAAGCCGTCCCTATTTCACCCGGAGTGAAATGAGCCTCCCTACCCTGCCCCCCACCCCGGGCCCACGTGATCTGTTAACTCTGACCTCGCTCCACCACCTCCTTTCTCCTCCCTGATCACAGCCGACAGGGGTCCGCCTGGGTCCACACTGCTGCTGTCTCTGCCAGGAATACTGTTCCCCAGACACCTGCAGCCAGTGCTCTCCCTTCCAAGTATTCGCCCACATGCCTTCTCCTTCCAGAGCCCTAGCACGGCCACCCAGTTTGTCACGGCCTCCTGGCACCAGTGTTCCTAAGCTTTGTGTTTTTACACAGAAATACCACCTTCTAACCTAGTGTATCACTCACTGATGTGTTACGTAAACCTTTGTCCTTTCTGTCCGCCCGTGTGCCCCAAGCACTCAGGACAAAGCCTGCCACCCAGGAAGCACTCCTGGGTCGAACAGATGAATGAATGGTCCGAGGTCAGAGGCCTACTCTGTGCTCAGCGCTAGGGATGGGGCTGAAGGAGGCAGAAAAGGTGACGTGTTCAGTTCCACTCCCACCAAACCTTCCTTCTCTACTTTCCCAACGGGCCTGTGAGGTAAGACACCCAGAGTTCGTCCCCCCAGGCGCTCGGCATGCAGCAGAACAAGAAGTCAAAACCAAAACGCTCACCCCAGACCGTGGGCCCCAGGGAAGGATGGGGGGAGGGGAGCGCGCTCTGTAAACTCCCCAACGCTGCTGATCATTACTGTGCTTACTAAGGTCTCACCTCCCTGTGAATCTGAATGCAGATCACCTGATAAGCCAGCACAGGTTCGGAGGGAAGCAAAATCCAAGGAGAGGATCTGAAGTCAGTTAAAAGTGTACGTAAGACCATTGAAATGAAGTATTTACCAATTCACTTCCCACTGTTTTCCATCAGGTCTCAGAGCCACAAGACGCAGTGTTAAAAAATTCATTCTGAGCTCAAAGAAGAAAAACCTAAAACCAAGAAACAGAATATCCCTGTTTTGCTCTACACGTGATTCTTTTTTTCTTTTGTTAATGAAAACGTGCTGAGATCCAGGCCCGAGAGAGTCCTTTGAGGGCCTCTGAAAGGTGATTGGAGGAACCTGGGAAGCCTTCTCACAGCCTTGGGGCGGGGGGGCGCATTCATCCACTGGGAAGGGCCATGACCTCTCTTCGTAGGGCCGTGGGGACAGCCCTTTGAAGGAAGCATCTTTATATCAAGGAGTGATTCCTTCCTGGGGTCTCTCCCACTTTAACTGAACTCACGAACCAGAGATCATGACCTGAGCCAAAGTCGGACGCTTAACCGACTGAGCCACCCACTCCCACCTTAATGTAAGCTGCTGTCCGTTTCACTGTCCTTGACCCACAGAGAGCCTGTCAGTTCTCTGTAAAGTCTCTTTCGACTGGAAACCTACACTTAAAAGCCCTGTGGCTTTGGGCAGGTCACTTGACTTCTCTGAGCTCCTATTTATTTTCCCAGCCCACCTACCAGGCAGGCAGCTGGGGGAATCCAATAGGAACAGAGAGAGGGGCCGCCCCCCAGCCATCCCCCCACTTTCCCCACAGGCTGACCGATGCCTTTCTTTTACCTTCTTATTCTAGAATGTATTTCCAGCTCTGTGATGCCCCCCCCATGGTTTCCCCATGCTTCTCACTCACACACCACGCCTATGCCCACATCTACACACATTCTCTCACACTTCTATCACACACACACACACACACACACACACACACACACACACACGCACACTGAGGTGCAGAAGCTGGTGCGGATCCCAGCCCCTCCCCTGCAGAACCTGATGCACCTGCCAAGCATGGAATCTCCCCCTGCAAATCTCCTGCCTGATGTTCATGCCCGGTCAGGACTCAAAAAGATGATGCCTCCTTTCTGACTGACATTTGCCAAGAATTTCCTCCCTGTGCTTAGCAGACTAATCTCAACACAAACAGGTGGGCAAGGGCCCAGGGGCTGGTTAGGAACCCAGAGAGTCACAGCCACAGTGCATTCTGCCTGCTGGGGAAGGAGGAATCCATCTCCCCTCCCAGCCCCTGGCTCCCAAAGTTCCCATTACGGCCTCCAAGACCAGCTGGTCAGCCCCTGCCAACGGCTCCCAGCGGACTCCAGGGACATTGGCACCGCGGGCCTGGGAGCTCGGACACAGCGTCCTCGGCCATTTCAGAGCTATCACCACCTTCCAAAAAGCAACACCCCCTTCTGGGTCGGCAGGGGCACCTAGAATCCTCACACGGTGGAAATCTCTCATAGGCAGGGCCGCAGTAAGGCACCGGTCGGAGCTCTGATGCCCCCGGACACTTGCTAAGGTGTCTGACTTGAGCTTTGGGGAGTTACTCAACACGACGTCAACAAGCAGGGCGCCTCTGGAGACGCTGGGGCTACCGCGACGGGCACCCCGCCACATGAGGAATCCCGACCGCACTGGCCCCACCGGATCAAAGGGGATAAAGACACTTTTCACGGAGTTGAGTTGGGAAGGTTAAAAATTTTAAGGCAAGACAAACTGTGAAGAGAAATCAATTGTGCCCAACGGTGAGAAGTGGCCTTACCCCGCCGCAGGTCTGGGCTCTCCCCCCCCAGGGAGCCGAAGGGACAAACCTCATGCCTGAAAATGAGGTCATTCAACTGGAAATGCCCTCAGAAGCCATTTTTAGATTGAGGTGATGCGGGTGCATCGATCGGACCAACCGAAGACCGGCAAGTCTGCTTCGTGGAGCCCAGAGGTGAAATGAGGTGGAAGGAAGCCAGGAGAGGGGGAGGCTCTGCAAGCGAGCTAAGTCTTCACTGAGATGGGCTGAGCGAGGCGCAGACTTCAGCAAGGCCTGGGGGGCCACCTGCCTCACTTGAGGTAGTGCGGCCACACTGCAGGTCGCCAGAGCGGACGCCACATGGAGTGAGTCCACAGCCGGCATTCCAGAACCCGGGGCAGACACCGCATCCTGTTCACACCTTTGCACGGCAGCCACCAGGTCCGCCGGCGGTGCACACCCTTCTCTCCCCCCGAAGTCCCTCCACGATCCGTCCAGACTGGACGGATCAGCACATCGAACATGCTGACCGATGGGAAGGCGGGGATCAGGCAGACCCGCGCTCCTAACGCTCACCGCCGTGTGGACCCGGCCGAGTCCCCCCTTCCTCGTCTGAAAACGGAGCCATTAGCGCCCACAAGTTGTCCTGGAGATTAAACCACGTGATGTGAGAAGGCGTTTACCCCAGAGCCTGACCTAGTAAGTGCTAAATAAACACCGATTATTCAAATGAAGAGAGCACTGCCCACCGCTTCTCCATCCTCACCAACAATGATGGTCGGCGAGGAGCGTTGCGGGCTGACAGGACTCTCTGGCCAAGCGGACCTGTTAGGGCATCACTGCCCTCCCCCAACAACACCAGCACCCCAGTGTTCTCTAATCACAGTCCGCCGCCCTCTCCGGCCGCAGTTGGAGTAGGCCGGGTGGCCGCTTCGAGTCTCCTCCAGGCCGTGACTCAGAACTCCGGGCTCCTTCTCTCTTGTGATGTCATCCTCATACCTCTGAGGCTGTTGAGAAGGGCAGGTGCAGACCGCCAGGGCCTGAAAGCGGTGCACACACTCCTGGCTGCACCACATTGGCTAGAACCCCGTCAGGTGACCCTGGCCTCACCGCAAGGGAAGCTGGGAAGGGCATGCCCCGGGACTTGCAGATCATGGCCAGGCCTGAAGGTGGCGCTCACCATCCCTAGTCTCATCCCATTGGCTAGAACCCCGTCAGGTGACCCTGGCCTCACCGCAAGGGAAGCTGGGAAGGGCATGCCCCGGGACTTGCAGATCATGGCCAGGCCTGAAGGTGGCGCTCACCACCCCTAGTCTCATCCCATTGGCTAGGACGCTATCAGGTGACGTTGGTCTCACCGCAAGGGAAGCTGGGAAGTGCATTGTAGTTTTAGTCTTCTCTTCCTTTCTTCTTTTTTCTTTTTAGCTTATTTATTTTGAGAGAGAGAGAGAGCACAACCAGGGGAGGGGCAGAGAGAAAGAGAAGGAGAGAGAGAATCCCAAGCAGGCTCTGCACGGGCAGCTAAGAGCCTTACACGAAGCTTGAACCCATGAACCGGAGATCATGACCTGAGCTGAAATCAAGAGTCTGAGCTCAACTAATTGAGCCACGCAGGCGCCCATCTTTTTTTTCATTAATTGATTTTTTACTGCACGCTGCCTTCCTTTGTAGTCACACCCCAATCTCTCTCTGGTGACCTCAGGGCTCTCCAGCACAGTAATGGAGAGCCGTAAAACTTTTTAGATTTGGCTCTATGAATACTCACAGCAGTACATTCTACGGGGAAATTTTTATCAAAACCTTGATATAGGCATTTCTCAGACATTTTCAAGAAGGGAAGAATTGGTTCATTCAAATGTTATTTTTGCTCCAATCTAAATCTCACTTGGAAATTTCATTTAGAAATCAGCCATCTGAAGAACTCATTTTACTTCTCAGGAAGCTAAAACCAGGAGATCAGGTGACCACAAAGGAGCAGCCACATGTGTGGCCCTGGAAGGGGGGAGCGTGGCCCCACTCACGGCCAGCACACCTGCCCAGGCGTCAGATGTCTGTCTGTGTCTACACAGAGCATCTCGGAGTGCAAACCCCTGCTCCCCCAGCGGCTGCAAGCGGGTCAAGTGGGTGAATAGTAACACACTCCACCAGCGCTTATGGGCTCAGCCTGTGAGAACCCACCACCGTCGTAGACAGCAAACAGCCTTTGGGGATGAGAGACCCTGGGTACTAATCTAAGCTCCCATTCCTGTAAGATGTGCTCCCTTGGAGGAGGGATTAAACTTCCCAAATCTCAGCCTTCCCATCCGTAAAATGGAGGTGACGCTTCCCCCATCGATTATTGAGATGGGCTAACAAGGCAACCAGTGGAAAGCACGAAGTTCAAAGTCCAGCAGACGACAGGGGTGCGGTTGCCGGTGCGTGTTGTGGAGAATGATCTCCGCACACTGCAGATGTCCGTCGGAAATCAAGTTTCCAACTTGGAAAATAAGGGCTATAAAGCTGAATTGCTTTTACCTAAAATGTGCCAAAATGTCCAGGGTGAACAGGAAAAGGAGAGACCCAGAGGCTGCTGTCGAGTCTCCAAATGCCTGTGGAGGGATCGCCATTAAGGCAGAACCACTCGACGGAGGGCAGTGAGGTGGTGACAAGAAACCAGTGTCTCGGGGCGCCCCAAAGCCACCCGCTCCTGGAGAGCTGGACAGAGAGGGAAGAGCAGCTTCCAGCCAAGTCGGAATCAGTGTGTGAGGAAGTGGGGCGGGGGAGAGGGGAAATTCCTCAAAGTGAGAGAGCGAGAGACGGGAGGGGCTCAGGAAAGCCACGCCCAGATGCTGCCCTGAATTACACGGACTCCAGACTCCCAGGCGGGGGCAGCTTGAGCGAAGAAAACCTCAGCAGTTCTCACGGAACATGCTGACTTCCCTCCTTAATGAGGGGAAAAGGGGGAGAGAGACAAAAGGAGAGAGGGAGGGAGAGGGAGGAGGGGGTAGGGGTGATGAGGAGGGGAAGAAAAAGGAAAGAAAAACCACCACAAAAGCTGCTCTCAGGGAAAAGCCATTATTTGCTGCAGATAAAAAACATCATTTTATCTTCCCAAAGTTTGTTTTGACAGTTGCCCTTCTATTTTTGAAAAGTGGATTCTTGGGGTGCCTGGGGGGCTCAGATGGTTAAGCATCTGACTTCGGCTCAGGTCAGATCTCACGGTTTGTGGGTTCAAGCCCCGCATCGGGCTCTGTGCTCACAGCTCAGGGCCTGGAGCTGCTTCGGATTCTGTGTCTCCCTCTCTCTCTGACCCTCCCCTGCTCGTGCTCACTCGCTCTCTTTCTCTCTCTCTCTCAAAAATAAATAAAACATTAAAATTTTTTTTTAAGTGGATTCTGGTATTTCATTCAGGGCAATGATATACGTCCATGTTTCTTTTGAAATAAGCGTATTCAGCTAAAAGGCCGAGTCCAGCTGAGGAATTATAACGACAATACAGTCTGAGTATGAACCGGGTGTGGCCAAGACTGCAGAAGACCAGAAAGGACCGAGGTCGGGGCCGGGCTCCCCGCGCCTTCACCCTCAGGCTGAGGACAGCACACCGATGCCTCAGAGGTCTAGACACCCACGGGCACCTCCTCTGCCCACACACCTTAGGCGCCCGGGCGTAAATGGGCATCAATATTCCTCTAAATGTGAACCCCGCTTTCCCACCCACACGGCGGCAGATGTGCTTTTTCACCCACCCAAGTGGCAGGTCTGAGGCTTGGGCTTAAGGGGTCGGGAGAGGGTGGAGCTCTCTGCACCATCAGCCCAGCCGGCCAGAGACCCGCAGGGGGCCGCGGGTGCTAAGAAAGGTTTGCTGTGCTCGCTTTTACCTCCTTCGAGGGTCTCTCGGGGCTCTGCAGGGAGGGGGGTGCTGGGCCAGAGCAGAGGGCAGGGGTGAGGCTTCCTAACCGATATGCTGTCCTAAGAGCCTCCATCCTCCAGTGTGTTACACTGTGTGACTGGCCCTGTGTTAGACGCTTCTGTGTCTAAACACGTCCATGTTCTCCAAAACATGTTCAGATGGCCTGGGGGCGCCATGAGTAGGCTGAGCTTGGTTGGAAAACTGACCACGGAAGAAGAAAGTGGAACATACCTCCATCATCTGCCGGATTTTCTTTCGCCAGCAGCTCTGACATCCTTGCTGCCCTGATCCATCAAAACGAGGGGCTCATGGGAACCAAAGGGTCTCACTCTCTGTCCGGGGCAGAGCTGCACAGGACAGACACCTACCCACACAGATGCACCCCTCCCAATCACACCTCCCCCCTTTCCCAGAAGCCAGAAGGCATGGGTTCCTCTTAGAGACGCCCACCCATTTTATGGGGCTTTTTCCTCTGCATCTTTTTTGTAAATGTTTATTAATTTTTGAGAAAGAGAGAGACAGAGACAGAGATGGAGATGTGAGCAGGGGAGGGGCAGAGAGAGAGGGAGACACAGAGTCCAAAGCAGACTCCAGGCTCCGAGCTGTAAGCACAGAGCCCGATGCGGGCTCAAACTCACGAACTGTGAGATCATGACCTGAACCAAAGTCAGACACTCAACCAGCTGAGCCCCCCAAGAGCCCTCTTCTGTATCTTTATGATGCACAGGAACTTCATATACCCACATTAATAATTAAAATGTATCCCAAATTTGGGGAATGGGAATATGATGACCACTCGATTTGCCAATATCTTGCGAGAGCATTTCCTAAGGCTGCCAGAGGATCAGATTCTCCGGGGAGCACAGCTTCGTTTCCCTAACAATGCAGGATGGCCAGGAGCCCAAGCATTCCGCAGCCCTGAGACGTTAGGGGTTTAACCTGTAGAAACCGGCTAGGAGTCACGGTTCTGTATTTCCAGTGGGGAAGAGGGACCCACAGGTTATCCTTTGACTGCTCTGTCGGCCGCTGAGTGGTCTCAAATCTACTCAGCAAGCTCATTCCAGCTCATCTAAGCCCGCCTCTCCCAGCTGACTTGCTGCTGACTTGTTCTTCAAATCAGCTACTTTTAACTTCCTGCCAGATCATTAATTCATTCCCTACTAAAGCCAATTAAAGTTTAACATGCTCTCACATATCCATAGGAGAATTTTTCTTAAGCGATGCATCGAGGCAGAGCCGGTATTGATAGGACAGATGCATTAACACTATCAATAAGTATAATAAACAAAAGCCAACCTTTGTTAAATGCATGATCTCTGCCGAGTCATGCGTTGGGGCATTATAAGTATTATCTACTTTAATCTTCATAAAAGCCCTATAGAGTGTGTAATAGGATTATGCCCATTTTACAGAGGATGAAAAATGAGGCACAGAAAAGAAGTAACCGAGGTCACGCCTCCAGGGAAGATAGACGGAGCATTCAGAACCAAGCTATGGGCCCCATGTGATAAGAGTCAGACACACTTGGCAGGATACAAGTAACAAAATCCTATCCCGTGAGCTTGTGGCAAACTTGACGGGTCTCAGAAGCTCCTAGCGGTAAGAAATGAGCAGCGGCTAAGATGCTGACGCCCGTCTGGCCCTAACCTCTTACCATCTGTCCTGAGTTTTGGGGCCAACTTCCCCCGGCTCCACCAGGGCGGGAGATCAGGGCTGCACGGTGTGTCATCCACGCTGCCCTTAAGAAGGCGCAGTGTGCAGGGATTACGGGGTGTGTGGCCGTGGGGTGCTGGCCTCTCCATCTCTTTATAGTTGGTGTATGGAAGCCGCAAAGCTAAGAACTACATTTCCCAGAATCCTTTGCAGCTTGAGTTCAAGGCAGGATGCAGACTCCACCAATCAAATGCACCTGTGCAGGACTTGGCTTGACCTGAGCTGGGTGGCCAAGTGGGCTTGTGACCCGCCCCCCGGCAGCTTCCTGCCTCCCAGCTGCCCATGTATTCCGTGGTGATGCTTTAAAGCCTTCCCCAGACACTCAGCTCAAGTCTCTTGTTTCAGGCCTCCCGACGGTTCCTTAAGCCATTTAATCCCCAACAGCGAATCCCTTTACACTTAAACTGAGTGAAGTAGATCTTTTCTCTTCCGCTGAAACCTGGGCTTCCCAGGGACCGACACCAGAAGTGGAATCTGAACTGGTTATCGGACCTGACTATAGCTACAGGGGGCGACAGACGGATTTTCGGGCACCTGAGGATGCAGCCCGGTGGGGGAGGGGCCATGGTAAACATGGTGATGCACCTGCCCAGGGATCTCAGAGCAGCGGCGCTCATCCCCCAGAACCCAGGGGGCCTGGCGATCCGCATGGGCAGCCCCGCAGGAATGCTCATGAGAATGGCTGCACTCCTAGCGCTCACTGTCAGCGAGCGATCGATCATGGAACCCCAGAGCTGAGGTAGACGCCATCCCGCCACGGTCCTGCTCCATCACCCCTCCCAGCCGGCCCGACCTGAGTCACTGCGGTAGCTACTGCCCGTCTTGCAGCCCCGAGCCCTTGAATGAAGAGGAGCCCGGACACCCTGGGGGTCAGCACGTGTATCTGCTAGGCTGTGCAGTGTAACAAATGAGTCCAAAACCCAGTGGCTGAAACATTACTATTGCTCATGAGTCTTGAAGTCAGCAGGGAAATTCTGCTTCCTAGGCCAGGCTCAGCTCGTCCTGGCCAGCCCCTCCCAAGGACTGGAGCCTCGGCCGGCTGGCCTGTCTCTGCCCCTGCGGCCTTTCGTCCCCCAGGAGGCTGGCAGGGCTGGTTTCAGCAGAGAAGGCGGGGTTGCCCAGGAAGGAAGAGAAGCAACTGAGGCTTCCGAATCCCCAGGCTCAGAAGTGGCACAGGGTCATTTACACTACATTCCACTGATCAAAGAAAGTCACAGGCCACTCAGATTCAGAAGGAAATAATCTCCACCGCTTGACGGGAGTTGCTGCAAAGTCACATTGCAAAGGGTGGGGGGACCCACGGGGATAACGGCCATGTTTACAAACGACCCCACAGCCCCACACGTGTGTCCCATCAAGCCGCTTAGCCTTCCCCGGAGGGACCCGTGGCCACAGGCCGGTGTGCTGACCACACAGGAGAGAACACCCAGCCCTTTGGGGGTTCTGAGACACCAGCTTTGAGGATAGTCCGGAGGCCGCACATCCACTGTGGCCCCCGTCGGAGCGCCAGCCCATGGGGGCCAGAACACGCTGACACTCAAGCCTCAGCTGGCCCACGGGGCTCATGACCACACCGGCCACATCCGTGCTCCCTAAGAGTGTGCTTGGGAGACACGGGCACCGAGACTGTCGGATCCCACACCGGCCCCAGCCCACGCGGTGAGGGTCGTTACGGAAGGAAGGAGCAAGCCAGAGTCTCTGGGACTACCGTTTCCTCCCAAAGGAGCAAATGAGAGCGACTCTGCCTCCCGGGAAGAGTCAGGCCACCGTGTCACCGCCAGAGACTCAGGACAGTCTTGCCACGTCCCCGTTAAGCCCACCTGATGGGCCCACGAAGGACACAGGTGTGTCTTGGAGAGCGACCAGAGGTCATCACAAACTCGCTCACGTGGTGACTGAGGTCACCGCCCCGGGACAGTCCCCTTGATGGAGCACCTGATACCCGGCTATTGATCTGACAAGTGCTTTTCTGTGTCACATTTAGACCCGCTTTGCTGAACCCCGACAAAGGCAGCCATACAAGTCCACTGTCGTGCCTGGAGCCACGTCAGCTCTCTGTCTCAGAGTCCTCCTTCCATCCTCAGGGGCCTGCCTCACCCCCAGCAGCGCTGGGACACCATGCTGGTCCTCTGCGTGGACGACCCCATGGAGACAGGGATTCGAGCAAGAAGCCCCGGGCAGACCTCTGAAACCCTGCTAAGACCCAGGTGCGCCAGAAGGTAGGAGAGAATTCAGGGACCAGATGTCCCTCCAATGGTGAAAAAAAGAGGTTGCCATACCTTGCAACTCACCACTAAAATAAGGTGCACACGCACGCACAAGCACACACACACACACACACACACACACTCATGCAAATCGGGGACTCACTGCGGGAGGAGGCTCGCCAGCTGGTCCAGGCTGTGGCTCAAGCATCAGTCCCTCTTAGCTCCAAAGACCCTTGTGATCCGGCGAGGCCCCGAGCGTCCGCGGCAGATGGGGAGACTGCACGGAGAATCGGTGCCTGTCCCTTGGGTGTGGAAGCGAAGGCGCAGCCTCTTCAGCAAACAAGAATTTCCTTTGGAGATACAGTTCAGCAGGTTGTTGTTAGACGGAACGGAGACTGTGCACAGATCCCTACAGCGCGCCGGGATTTGGTGTCCCTGGATGGGATCCCACCCCCCGGGCCATGCCAGGCAGCAGCCCCGGCTCAGGAGCACACAAGAGACCAGGACAGGCAAGTCCTGGAAACCCAAGACACTGCATCAGGAGGCAACCCACAGCGACTCCAACGGCGCGGCCCCCTCTCCTTCCACCGCCCGGGGGTCTCCCCATGGCCAGCTGAGCAAGGACCAGAAAGCTTGGTCTCAGCCTCTGCACAAAATGCCGGCACCTGCCAAAAGCAGATGCCGCCGCTCCACGGCTCTCCCCCAGAAGTCCCTAAAGTCGGGGCGGGGGGGGGAGGGAAATCTTCCCCATGGACAGAACGCCAGTGGCACAGCTGGTTTTCCACCGGGTCCTAGAAGGAGACACGGAAGCACAGATGCCCAGTGAATGTGGGACCATCTAAAGGCTTGGCCCAGGGCTCTTGGGAAGAGAAGGTTGGAGGAGGGTGGGGCTGGGCATCTCAGAATGAGCTCCGCACCCACCGCAGAGGCAGCTGTCACGGATCAGGTGGACAAGCTGATGCCAGCGAGCCCCCGTCCCCAGCCGCCCCCACGCGAGCTCAGTGGGCTCCTGGACACAGACGTGGAGGCAAGGATGGAGATCACGGGGACTGTCACCGCCCTCTCTCCGCTCCCGAGGCTGCTCCCCCACCCCACCCAGGTGCAGCAGAGGCCTTGGCGGAGCCCAGACGGGAGCACACACCCTGGGGGACCAGGCCCTCTCCTCCAAAGATGGGAGAGCCGGTTGGCCTCCCTGGAGCAGACACTGACTGGAGAACAGATTTGTCCTCCCTGCTCGCCGTGCTTCTGCAGATCCACGGAGCTGCCGACCGCCTTCTGCGCCACCCACACACCGCGTGGCTCCTGACAAGGAACTCGCTTCACACACACACACACACACACACACACACACACAGGAGGCGACGTTGTGGCATGTAGAATGTGCCGGTCTTCCTCTGCACCTTCATCCAGAAGCAGTTAGCATTCCAGAGAACCGAGTGAGAGAGAGGACCTCCCACAGACTCAGTTATGGTGCTGGACAGAAGCCGGCGACACGTGAGGGTGAGCGCCATTCTGCGGGAAGCAGGGTGCCCTCTGAGCCCAGGGGAGCACTGGGCGTGGGCACCGATGGCTATTCGCCTCCCGCCTGCACACCCCCAGGCTCTGCCACTGTAGAGGCCTTGGTGCCTACGGGAAGACCTCACTGGACACAGCAGTGCATCCAATGAAGAGAAAGGGCCTGTTGGCCATCTGGGGCTCCCCGAGCCACTGGGTCACCAGAGAGAAAGTGGTCCGGGTAACCGATCCTGAAACTCAAGGCTGCCCACCTCGATGGAGTGTTCTAAATGCCACACGATTTGGGGGCTCTGCTTCCTGGCCCTGGAGTGTCTGGCGGTAAGGCCGATCGAGTCTACAGTAACCCACAGCGCTGGGCACAGAGCTGTGAGCCAGCCTCTGGGGTGAGAGCCCAGCCCTGCCGAGGGGCTCACTGCAGATGAACGAGCAGGGAGCCACAGTGGAAGGAGACCAACTCCAGTTGCATAGAGAGGAGGTGTCTTGGGTCCCGTTTTCCCTCTCTTTGCCATACTGCTTCCAACTGGGTGTGTGGTCAGTGGCTGATTTTAGGACTTGGTGGGACTCGGGCCTCCTTTCAGGGAAGGACAGGGACACCGGAGCTGCATGACGGACGTCTGCGTTGCATTATGCAGAAGCAGCTGGTTGCTCGGGTCATTGGCTCTGGAGTTGACATTTGGGAAGGGGTAGGTCAGGGGATCTTGGCCGCAGAGGGTGGGCCGTGGCTGCCCGAGGCCTGCCTGCTGGAGTCCGTTTCGGCCTCCTAAGGCCTGTCTTACTCCACAGAGGCTGGGAGGTAAAACTACCTCTCCCAGAATCCCCTGCAGCCCACCCCCAGGTGTGGTCCAGGCTCTGCCCACGGGGCGGGATCCTGGACCTGACCTCTGGGGGTGCGCTCTGCGGGTGGGGCTCAGCGCCGGGGCCTCTGGGTGCCGGAGCCTGCAGTGGTAACAACGTCTGATCGTACCTCAGAGCTCACACTGGAATTTGTGTCTTCAGCACCCCACTGCTCCCCCAACACTTTATGAAGCCATGTGTTTTTCAACAAAAAACCCCTTTCTGCGACTCTCCTGGGTTGATTTGTTCTCTGTGAGTGGACTCCCCAAATCTCTGGGATCTTCCCACCCTAGTGCACTGCTCAGAAATGAGAGATTGGGGTGCCTAGGTGGCTCAGTCTGTTAAGCGTCAGACTCATGATCTCACAATTCATGGGTTCGAGCCCCACATTGGGCTCTGTGCTGACAGCTCAGAGCCTGGAGCCAGCTTCAGATTCTGTGTCTCCCTCTCTCTCTGCCCCTCCCCCCACGCTCTGTCTCTCTCTGTCTCTTAACAATAAATAAACATTAAAAAAAAAAAGAAATTGAGAGGTTGAGTTAATTGAGTGATTATGGATTTAGGGTCCTGAGAAAGAAAAGCAGATGTGGATTTAGATCATTTAATTCTTGTTTCCCTACTTAGGGTTCCTTCCTTTGGGTTCCCTACAAATATTTTAACGGCAAATTATCAGTTTAGAAATGACACAGACACTAGATTCTAACAAAGAAATCTTTGAGTCCTTGGCGTACAGGTTCTTTGGGTGTCAGTCACAAGCCAGATTGAAGGTTAAATTGAGAAGCAAGTAAGTGGTCGCCCTACTCCCCCCCTCCCCCCATCTCCCACCTCCCAGCGCCACCACGGGGCGCCACAGGATGCGCCTCCCTGAACCAGGCCTCACCTGCCCTCGGTCACCGCCGCTGTCCTCTTAAGCCCTGCCCAGAGAACGACCAGGGCTGGGCAGGAGCCCAAGTCCCAGAGGACGAAGGGAGAAAATCACCAGTGCTCATGGACCCTGACAGAAACTATTCCGACATCTTTCGAAACACGAAGGATAGTTTCCTCAATGCCTGAGGCTTTTCCTCCAAATGGCAGGGATTTTCTTCAGATGAGGAACCCCGGCTGAATTAAAGACCCTCTCAGTGGGATAGAAACACAACTTGAACTCGGGGACATTTTGGGCTCGTGTGGCTGACAATTCCAGGATGCCTTGCCCTGGGCTGACGTCATCAG
>PJEM01015380.1:20355-30399 GCA_004023845.1 Helogale parvula
GAAGGAAAACTCCGGCTGACCAGGCCGGGGAGCCATCTTCACTCCTAGGACAGGGTCATGAAGCAGGGAGGGGGCGTCTAGTCCATACGACTGACGCTCCGAATCTGTCTCGAGGCTGCAGTGGGGCTGTCAGCCGGGGCAGCAGCATCTGAAGGCTGGCCTGGGGCTGGCCTGGGACCGGCCAGGCTGGCTCACTCGCACGGCTGTTAGCGGGAGGTCTCCATTCTCGCTGGCCTCTGGCAGGGGACCTGGTCTTATACCATCTGGACCGACCTGAGTACAGGACTGCATGAGTGTCCTCACAGCACGGCGGCTGGCTTTTCCCAGAGCGATCCGAGAGAGGGCGAAGCAGAAGCCAGATGACTCCTGTGACCCAGCCTCGAAAGTCACTCTGTCACTTCCGCAGTGTGTTGCATTCCAGTCTACAGAGGTAAGCTCTGTGTGGTGTGAGAGGGGACCGCACAGAGGCGTGGACACCAGAGAAGGCCGACTCAGGGACTGGCTACCATTGCTTTGTCAGTCTCAGAAAGGCCCTGACACCCCAAAAGGGTCTCCAAATCTTGGGTTCCAGGGGTCTGTGGCTACCAATGACCCTCTCTGCTTCCTTCAGAAATGGAACCAACAGGAAAAGTGACAGTGGCCAGAAATGGGAGTGTACACTCTCTCCTGCCCTGTCCCGTCTCCAGTAGGGGGATGAGAACGGGGTGAAGAGGGATGAGGAAACGTCAGTCTCCGGCGTGCCCGGCTCTCCCGCCAGCCCCCTCACTGCCCCAGAGCGCGCCATCCACACCCCGTCCACTCAGCCCAGCACATCCAGGAAAAGTCGACGGCCCTCTGTCCCATCAGAGCGCCTCTGTGGTTTCAAGACAGGCTCGTGGCAAAGATGTAGGGATGTCGGTCTGTGGCACCGGAGCAGCGGTCTCCGAGACGAGTGCAAAAAGCCCCACAGTGACAAGCACGGCTTTGGAGATGGTGGTTCCGACTTCTGACCACAGGCCCAGTATCTATGGCTATAGGTACAGCAAGTGCCTCAGCCTCCACGAGTCACTAGTGTCCTCTCAAGGTTGTTGGGGATCATTTTAATAACTGTCATTTTGAGCCCAGCCCTTTCCTAAGTCCCTGACATGTTCCACCTCCTCTGATCCCTGGCATCAGCCCCATTTTACAGGAAGGTAGAATGAAGAGAGGCAGGTTATGCTCGAATCCACCCAGTTTGCAAATGGCAGAGCCAGAAATGAAACCAAAACTTCTGATTCCAGAAACTGAGTCATTCATTAATCACCAATGAGCCCAGAGGCTGCAATAAAGATGGTAATGGGGTGACTGCTGGTAATAATGTGGTGACAGTGATGGCAACTTGATGGCCTGGGGCAGAGCCCGCCTGACAGTGATGATCCTGATGGTGGTGGTGGTGGTGGTGGTGATGATGGTGATGATGGTAGTGATGGTGATGATGGTGGTAGCGATGATGATGGTGATGGTGATGCAAACTTGGTAGCCTGGGGCAGAACCTGCCTGACAGTGATGATCATGATGATGGTGGTGGGGATGATGGAAACTTGGTGGCCTCATGGTGGTGATGGTAATGATTATGATGGTGATGGTGGCGATGATGATGGTGATGGAAATTTGGTGGCCTGGGGAAGAACCTGCCTGATAGTGCTGATGATAAACGGTGCTGATGACGATGGTGGTGGTAAGGATGTTAACGAAGCAGGGGAAAAACAAGGTCCCAAGTCAGGGACAGGCTCTTCGGCCAAGATGACCAGGAGAAGTTCGGGGAACTGTTGGACAGGAGGCCCAGGTAACTAGTAAGATTAGGGAACTTGACAAGGGGAAGAGAGACCCAGGGCAGAAAGGAACTGAATCTTCTTCAACTCTCTCATCTCCCAGATGACCAGACCAAAGCCTGGGAAGAAAATCCACTGGTCCAAGGTTAGTAGCCTGCATCAGTGATCAGCCCCAAGCCCCACATCCCGGCCCCGAGTGAGGAGTTAATCACCCCGCCTCTCCACAAAGAGCTGAGTGCCAACATGGTACTGGGTCATGGGAGGGCTTCCATTTATATTTGCTGAATTCCCACTGAGTTACAGAAGCCAGAAGGATGTCAGGCGTGAAGCCAACAGAGTACCCAGTCTTGCTTCTGGGGAAGACCGAGGGGTCCCCTAGGGCGCCAGAAAGATCCTGGCAGGAGGCAGAAGAGCCCAAAAACAGAGCCTTTCTGACAGCCAGAGGTACTGTCTCAGGAATGGGACGTGGATGTCAGACCACTCAGAACTGGGCTAGGCCTACAGCTGCTGACCTGGTGGGCTGCCCTCCCCACCCCTTAGCTGCTGGCTGCAGACCCCCTTTCCAGCTACAGAGAGGCCTTAAGCTGTCCCCAGGGGGGCCAGGAGGCCAGCAGAAGGACAAACACAAGCTGCAGAGAAACCAGGAGGCTGGGGGGATGGACAAGGCCAGAGACACGGGCTCCCTAGCAAGGGCTGCCCAGCTGCCCCATCCCTGCCCCTGTCCTGGTCCCCAGGCTCCCCTGTCCACTGTCCAGCCACCGTCCTCTCTGCCACGGAGGAAGGCCAGAGACCTCAACAAAACTCAGTGGAGGACTCAGGCCAGGAACCTTCAGGGCTGTCTGGAAGAGAGAGGACTTGCTGTCTGACCGGCTGCCCTCCCCCCCCCCACCCCTCCCTCGCTGGCCCTGGCCCAGGAGGCTGCAGAGCTGGCTGGCCAGGTTCCTGGTGTGAGCCAACAGCGCCACCGCCAGATGCCAGCTGGGAAGTCCTCCCTCCCGCTCCACCAAGACCCACCCTTGGAACAGAGGCTCAGCACCCACAGCTTGCCCATGCCTGGGAACCAGAACTGTGATGGAGCAAGGGCCTTCCTTGCTGAGCACGTCTGCAGAGGTACTGGGGAGCCTGAATGATCACATCCGTCCTCTCCCTCAGCAGTTCTCAGGCTGAAGCGGCCATCCCGGGGCGGAGGAGAACAAGCCGGGTCATCTCCGGGCACCGCACGCCCAGCAGAGAGCAAGGCCGACAGTCACTGGCCAGCGGGCAATGACAGTAAAAGGAAGGAACATTGTCTGGGCTGACGGCTTGATCTTTGGGATCCTCCCTGGATGCCCGCATCCGAGGCAGCCGCCATCTTTTTCCCCGGGTCCACAGCAGGGATTGAGGCTCAGAGGGTCAAGGACACTCCTGGCATCATCCCAGAGCTGGCAAAGCCCCACGTGGGCAGAGGGGAGGCTCCTGCAAGGTGGCTCTGACTCCTGGACGCCGGACACAAGGGACGTTGGATTGGCAACTGCTGCTCAGAGAGAAGGAAGATCTTCATATCCTCCCCTGCTGTGGCCTTCAGAGGGTCCCTGGGGTCATTCCTGGTGACCCCGGGGTGCCCAGCGAAGATCAGGGGTGCGTGCGCCTGTCGGGACTCAGCTGATCCCACACAGGCCCTGCCAGGGAATAACCCTGGGTGGATCCATTTTGTGATAGCGCGTGGACAAGCCCACCCATGATGACAAAATCCTAGGTTCTCCCAGCGGCCGCGGTAGCGGGGCCTGGCACCTGGCAGGCAACGTGACCACACCGCATGACGGGTCTCTTATTCCCGAAGAGGGCTGCCTCGGGGTACCCTGGGGCTTCGCAGGCACGAACGGAAGTCCTACAGGCCCACACGGAGGTAAATGTCACAACACGGCACAAGGAGAGTTCACGGCTGAGGTGACGCTAGGGATCCTGAGTCACTGGACTGTAGAGCGGCCACCTTGACTGGCTGTGGTATCATTTGGAATTTCCTGAGCAATAGAAGCATCTTTTGTTCTTCATGATGAGCCCCTTTCAACTTTATAGGAGTTTACCGACATGAGGTGACTCGTGGCGGACCTCTAGTAGCTTCTGGGTGGGGGCTGGTGGCCAGGGACACCAACCCAGGGATTGGAGGGTTGGAACTTTCCACCCCACACCCTGACCTTTGGGAGGCGGGGGCTGGGGACTGAGTAATCACCAGCGATCGGTGATCAAATCAAGCTTGCCTTCATAATGGCATCTCCATAAAACCCTAAATAATGAGGCCTGGAGAGCTTCTGAGGCGGGAGCAGGTGCAGGCGCAGGGAAGGCGGGGTCCGTGCTCCCCAACCCCCCCTCGCCCTGTCCGTCTCTTCCATCTGCCCCTTCCTGAGCCGTATCCTTCAGGACAAACCAGTAAACCCGCGTAAAGCACTTTCCTCAGTGTCGTGAGCTCTTCAAGCAAATTATCAAACCTGAGGAGGGGGTCGTGGGAACCCCCAACTTAGAGCCGGTTGGTCAGAAGTACAGGTGGTCCGGGCCACGTGACTGGCCTCGGGAAGAGGGCACAGTCCGTGAGACTAGCCTCTTAAATTGTGGGGTCGAAGTCCAGGTAGTCAGCGTTGAACTGGATGGAATCCTCGGACACCGGTTGGGGTCGGAGGATCAGACGGATTGCTCCGGAAGCTGATGCGGCAGGAAAGCCCAGTTCGGTGTCCCCAGACCTGCTGACAGCTCCCTCCGGTGGCACCCACGTCGCCAGGGGTTCGGAACAGCAGTGTCAGAAATTCAGTTTCAAACGTGTTTGCCCGTGTCACTTGAGGGTGTCCCCATGGGGGCACCAGGGAGGATGGGCCCGAGGCTGGAGGGCTTTCACGCTGGTCTGCCCCCCCCAACTCACCCACAGGAGGGGAGACACCGGGCCCGGGGGAGGCAGGCCTCACCCAGTACGTCCGCTTCTCCCAGCTCAAACACAGGCCTCCTTCTGCGTCCTCACCCACCCCCTCCACACCCCCCACACACACTGAGCAGTGGAGCCCTGAAAGCACCCCAACTTTGTCCCCATGCCCCCCAGCTCCCGCCTGGGCTGTGGTGAGTGGTGTGTGATGTCTCAGTGAGCCAATGACATTGCTTTTCTTCCCCAAATCACAGACTCAGCCCATAATCCAACCAGACCTGTCAGACACCGACAGCTGGGGCCGGTGCAGAGAGGAGGGGTGACCCCAGACCGCGCCCCGAGTCCACATCCGGACCAGGAAGAGGGGTGTGGCCTCAGTGGCCCCGAGATACCAGAGGACAGGAAGAAGGTCTCAACACCCCTGCACAACAACCCTTTCGTTAACGTGACAAAGAGTCTCTCTTTGACCAACCTCCACAGCCCTTCTCAACCAGACCTTGGTTTTGACCTTCCACTGTCCGATGTTAGCTCAGAATCCTGTAGGTCAGTTTAGCCAGAGGCCCCCATCCTCCGTATCTGACAGGGTCCCTCATCGCCCGCCATCAGCAGGGGGGTCTGACCGCCTGGGGTGCCCTCAGCAGGCAGCCCGTGGGGGGAGGGCAGCTCGCATCTCCTCACTCCTGCTGTTTCCTCCTGGCGATGTTCCGTCTGCTGCCCCCATCCTGCTCCGTGGCCATAAATCTCTACTTGCTGGTTTTGTCCTCTGAGTTGAGCCCCACCCCCCCTCCACCACCACGAAACCCCACGGAACCCCAAGCAGTGCCCCACCCCTGGAACAAAGGCCACCTTACTTTGTTCTTTAACAAGTGTCACAGTATTTTTTTAACCAAACCTTTGGGAACGAAGGATGCCTGAGGCAGGCCAGGCCGAAACTCGGCTTGGAAAACCCCAAGTTTAGAAGCGATCGCCAGCTCCTTCCGGCCAACACGTAGCTGTTCGCCTTCTCCCGAGCGGCCCGGCCCCGAGTCCCCCCCGGCATGGGCATCACAAAGCTGTGTCTCAGGCTACGAGCCCACGATGACGGGGCTGGGGACGAGGAGGAGGGATGTGGAGGCAGCAGACACATGGCAGTCACCAAGATGTACGCTCCACGGGGACAAGATCTCTAGCCTGTGGCGTCCCCTCTGTCCAGGCCCTAGAGTGGCACCCGGCACAGAAGAGGCACTCAGACATCACCCACGGGGTGAAGGGAACAGACAAGCCACCCAGGGAACACGACTCCCAGAACGCACAGGTGCAGAGTGCTCCCAGAGGAGCCAGCGGGCGCGCCAGCTCCATGCCGTGGTGGTGACATCAGGCTGTCTGTGGCAAGGAAAGGCCTCTGCCGGAACTGGCTGGTCCCCACCAGGCCAGGGAGACCGCCCCGCTGTCTTCCCAGAAACCTTGTGGCCTCCCAGGCCGAGCTGTGAAGGGCCGGCTGGCCCGCCGGGAGGGAGGGATCCCCTGACCGGGAGCACGGCAGTCCCCCAGGAGACAATGCAGGAGCCTCCGCGAAGAGAACGGGAGGGTGTCCACAGTGACGGAACCCCCAGGGAAGGAGGTGGGGGCCGCAACACGGAAGGCAGCCTGGCCCTGCCCTGGGCCCCCTACCACGGAGTCCTGGACACTCGGCTCCATCTCCAACCCCAGGGGATGGCCGGGCTCCGGGGAGCTGCTTGGGGGGGTCCTTGTCCCTGAGGGCACTGGCCAGCCCTTGTCCCCTTGGCAGCCGGCGCCGTGTGCCCAGATTCCCTATCACACAGGTGGCAGGGCCTCAGAGAGCTCTGAGACCCGGGTCTGTGACCAGTCGGGATGTCCCCGACTGGTACAGCCTTGACCCCACACGAGACTGTCACCGCCAGCTTGCAAGGGGCTGGAGCAGGCCCTGGCATCAAGGGGAGGAAATGGGAAGCAGAGCCCAGGGGAGGAGGATCCAAACACAGGGTCATGGCCTTTGAGTCCCAGAGGGTCACATGCAGGGGGAGGTTCCTCCCCCAAGCCTCCATGTGATCCTGTTCATATGTGTGTACGTGTGCGCACGCACACACACGCCTCCCATCAGCTCCAAGACCCCCTTGCCCCGGCTCCAGCATGCCCGCTGCCTCCCATCCAGCAGTACCTCCCAAAAACTTTCTTATTTTATCTTATTTTATTTTATCTTATCTTATTTATATTCAAGTAAGCTAACATATAGCAAAGTCTTGGCTTCAGTAGTAGAAGCCAGTGATTCATGTCTTACATACAACACCCAGTGCTCACCCCAACGAGTGCCCTCCTCAATGCCCCTCACCTGGGGCACCTGGGGGGCTCAGTTGGTTAAGCATCCGACTTCGGCTCAGGTCATGATCTCACGGTTCGTGAGCTGGAGCCCCGCGTCGGGCTCTGTGCTGACGGTTTGGAGTCTGGAGCCTCTGCTCCTCCTCCACTCATGCTCTGTCTGTCTCTCTCTCTCTCAAAAACAAACATTTAAAAAAAAAACGCCCGCCCACCACCCATCTAGCCCATCCCCTCACGCACCTCCCCCTCCAGCTACCCTCAGTTTGTTCTTTGTATTTAAGAGTCTCTTATGGTTTGCCTTCCTGTTTTTATCTTATTTCTCCTTCCCCTTCCGATGTTCATCTGTCGAGTTTCTCAAATTCCACACAAGAGTGAAAGCATTTGATGCCGCCTTTCTCTGGCCGCCTTATCGAGACAGTGGGATCCTGGCAGAGCAGCTGCTCGGATTCAGGGAGCAGAGTAGAGAACCCAGAACTGGACCCACAAAGATATGGCCACTAACCTTCGACAAAGCAGGAAGGAGCATCCAATGGGGGAAAGACAGTCTCTTCAGCCAGCGGTGCCGGGAAGACTGACAGTGACGTACAGGAGAATGAACCTGCACGGCTTTCGTACACCATACGCAGCAATAAGTTCAAAACTGGATGAAAGACCTAAATGTGAGACAGGAAACCACAAGAGACTATGGGAGAAAACAGGCACATTTTTAACATTTTTAAGCCAAGCGTCCACTTACTCCTGGGAGCAAGGAGAGCTGTTTCTCTGGTTAGCGCCTTCTTGCTGAGCCCCTTTCTGGAAGGATCTGCCCCACTCCCTCCCCCCACCTAGGAGAGACTCGGCCCCCTCCCCTCCCCCGGCAGCAGCTGAGCAGACCCGGAGACACGGCACTGATAAGGCCCGTTGCTGCTGTGAGTTCAGACGGACGCGCCCAGCCAGGCTGTCAGTGAGAGGGGCTTCCAGCCTCCGAATCCCGATCCCGATCCCTATCGAGAGCTCAGCCCAGGGAAGCCAGGTTCCTCCTCGAGTCCGGTTCAACGTCTCACTTTCCTGCTGGGCTTTCAGCCTGCCTGGGGCCCAGAAAGCCAAGTCTAGCCCCCCACCTTCCAGCACGAGGGCAGAGAACAGGCTAAAACCACACAGAAAATCAATCGGCTTCCGGGACCATGGAGGACAGCTCTGTCCTCCCCACCCCTGCAGAAGCCCTGGGGGAGCCCCCTCAGCCCTCTCTCCCTCCTCATCCTGCCCCTGCCCTCAGAACCCAGGTTCCCCAGGGCTCTGTCTGCACCAGGGCCAGCGGACAAGGTGAGGGAAGGGGTGAGGGCTTGAGTCTCCAGCCCCGGGTGGGGTGCGGCTAGGAAGGGGCATGGCGGTGACGGAGGGCAGCTCTCCATGCCGACTCGTGTGCCCCCCATACAGGACCCTTCTCCAGGACCCTTATCCTTAGCAAATAATAAATTAGAAATCCTAAACTGGTTCTCTGGTATTTTTTAAAAAAAATTTTTATTGACCCATGAGATCCACAAGTTAGCAGTTTGGCGGTTTGGGCAATGACACTTCTCCCCCCCCAAGAATGACCCACCAGGAGCACCTCAGCAGCCTCGCCGTGGCCTTCGCCTGGCCACCACGCTTCGTCGCTGGCTTCCACAGAGGCAGTTAGCTGAGCAGGACCAGCCGGTGTCCTCAGCGGTCGCCCAAGGCGGAGGCTGGGTAGCGGAGGGGGCAGCTACGGTTATAACTTCCACGAGCTGAGCTCATGCATGTTAAAGCGATAAAAATAAATTAAGAATAATTCTCTTCCAAAGCGAGCCAGAGTCAAGCCCACCCCGTTATGTTTTATTAGGT
Source organism: Helogale parvula (assembly GCA_004023845.1). Lineage (NCBI taxonomy): Eukaryota > Metazoa > Chordata > Mammalia > Carnivora > Herpestidae > Helogale > Helogale parvula. The sequence continues at coordinate 29,191 of PJEM01015380.1, forward strand.
CTGGACCATTGATGCGCCTCTGTGGAGATGTGGACACAGGTGGTCAGGGAGGACACAGCCAGAGGCTCTGAGCGCGGGGCAGGGGCGCCGGGGACGGAGAGCTCACGGCGGCAACTCCAGCGTGATGAGCCCAGAGACTCCCGTCCCGTCCATCCTGGGGAGGGAAGGGGCGAACCCGTCTCCCTGGGAACTCACCTCGTGGTCTCCTGAAGCTGATTCTCCCCCTGATGGGGAGGGGACAGTAGGAGGATGACAAGCGGTCAGCAGGGAGTGACGTGCGCACAGGGTTGCCACGGGGGACAGCTTCATCAGCCAGCCCGAGCAGACCAAAGATCACGCTGCCTCCTTCCATGTAGGCGCCTGTGGGAGACCCCAGGTACCCGCCCCCCCGCCCCCATTGAGCTGGCTGGTCCCTGCGATCTGCAGGGGGTGTGGGGGCGGGGGCATGTGTCCTTGGGTCCAGTGTGAAGAGGCAGGGGACGCTCCAGGTCTCCAGGGCCACTTCCCTGCACTCTCTCCACTGAATTTTATTCTGGGGGCAACAGCCAGAGGGACCCCAGCCAGGATACCTTCTTGTTTTCATTTTTTTTAATGTTTATTTTAGAGACAGAGAGACAGAGCACAAGCAGGGGAGGGCAGAGAGAGCCAAAGACAGAATCTGAAGCAGCCTGCAGGCTCCAAGCTGTCAGCATAGAGCCCGACACGGGGCTTGAACCCATGAACTGTGAGATCGTGACCTGAACCAAAGTTGGACACTTAACCGACGGAGCCACCCAGGTGCCCCAGCCAGGAACCCTTCTTGCTGAGGTCGAGTGAGGCCAGGGCCGCCAGGCCCAGTTCCAGCACCCTGGCTTCTCCCTTCCAGAACAACCAGGCACCCCTGGGCCAGCTGGGGTCCCCGCCCCACACCCCTGCACGGCTTCTCTGAACGGACACAATCCACATACGTATTTTAAGGTGGGTGTCAGCACACCCACAACATTGTACCACATCTCCTGTGCTCGGTTCCGGGACACGTAATCCTCAAAAAGGAGCCCTTGGCAGAGCTCCCCACTTCCCCCAAATGCCAGGCAACGCTGACCCGCCTTCTGCCTCTGGATTCGCCTGCTCCGGCCATTCACGAAGAAGGAATCAGACGACACGTGGCCTGGTGGGTCTGGCTTCTCTCCCTCGGCGCCATGTTTGCAAGGCTCTTCTGTGTTGCAGCGC
>PJEM01015381.1:0-30297 GCA_004023845.1 Helogale parvula
AAAAAAAAAAAAAAAAAAAAAAAAAAAAAAAAAAAAAAAATAATTATGTACATTAAAAATTTTATACCATGGTTCATAAGTTCTCTAAAATCTGTCTCTGTGTCATTTGACATTTAGCAAACTGCCCCTTGTTAACTATGACTGAGTCACACAGGCAAGTCTGTCCTTCAGATTGGCTTTTCTCCTTTGGAATAGCCTTTCAGAACATACTGTCTCTCTGCCTGGAGGAGTCACCTCAGGATGCTGCATGGCTGACTTTTCCGAGGCACTCTTAGCACTTCTCCCTTTAACCAGGTCTCCACTATCCCACACTAGATTTTACTTCTTTCAATACATTGAAAACTATTCAATTTTGTTCTATTTTTCTATTTACTTACTTAAATGATGTTTATCTGTCTTTCTTCCCTAGAATATTTGGTCTGTAAAAGAAGAGGCTTGAAAAAATGGAGCTACGATTTTCAAACTGAAGATTTATCCCATTTGTGCTTTCTATTAACATCAGTCAGTCCAAAGATCCAACATTTTACATTTTAATTATATGTGTGAATTGTCAAATAATGTCACAAGATCTATTTTTAAAATATAAAATAGGAATAAAAATAAATGAAATCTACACAGACATTTATTTATTCATTTAACAAAGGCTTGTTGAATCTTTCTTGTTTTCCTGTCACTGTTGCAGGTACTAGAGATACAACATATTACCTTCTTATTTCTGTGAGATGTGGTGATCCTCTCCTTTACCTAACTTTAGTCAGCTTACTTTAGCCTTCTTTTCAATTACGCCTAGATCCTGGGCTTCTGTTTATCCTTTCATAGTCCAGTTATAGCAAAACTTCTGCTAAGACATTCTTTAATGTCCTGTCTTTGACATCTAATCATTGACATTTTATCAAATTCTTGACCCTCCACTATCTCCAGGTGACATGTAACTACCCAGGCTTAACTTTAGTAAGAATTTTTTTAAGTCAGTTTCACAAAAATTCCCCCTACCCTTGATGTTTCTTCTTAGTAATTTTGTATTCACCACCTTCCTCCAAATCTTGACCCCAGCCAATGTGCCCCTGACCATAAATCCCTACTTGTTATTATTGTATTTGGCATTGAGCTCCATCTCTTTCCCCAGTTGTGATAGTCCTGACACCTATCTCAATAGTTTTGAATAAAGTCTGCCTTACTATTTTAACAAGCATTAGAATAATTTAACAGACAACAAAGTTATACTTCAAAACAGACTTATGTCTTTTAAAAGATAATGTATTTTTAGTGTTTCAACGAATTAACAATGTGTGCTTTTTAACAAAGCACATAGAGCTATATTGAAATTTAGCTTTAAATATATACATCAGAAATATTAAGACTGAAAGAAACCACACTACACTTGAATCAAAGATGGAGAAATTTTATGGTTTCCTTTTCAAGTCTTTGTGTATTTGTGTTCTCGCAATTCTAGAATGACTAGCACAAAAAATAATACCATATGTATTTTTCGGGGCTATGTATTCTACAAAATACCAAATTCAAAAAAATTTTTGAATGAATGTGACCTAATAAATAAATATACGTAGACACTAATTCTATGTTCAGTAAGTAAGTGGTACCTCTGATTTAAAGCATAACATAGGAGCGCCTGGGTGGCTCAGTCAGTTAAGAGTCCAACTTCAGCTCAGGTCATGATCTCGCGGTTTGTGAGTTCAAGTCTCACATTAGGTATTGTGCTCAGACTGTGTGTCTCCCTCTCTCTCTGTCCCTCTCTCTTTCAAAGAAATAAGCATTAAAAAAAATTAAAGCATAACATAAAAGAGGAGTCATCAAACCACTTCTTTGAAAGACTACTTAACTATAAAGATTGTGCCACCAGCTAGACCCCAAGGCCTGACTTTTATTGTTCACCTGCTTGTATCCACCAACTTTTGTCTCACACTTTTTTCTTAAGCTTTTCTTTCTAGCTTATCTCTTAACTCAGGGACATAACATGCCCCGATGGAAACAAAACTATACTTCAGGCAATTGGTTTAAGCTTAACCTCTAACTCATGCCGGTGTAGATGGACCATGGAGTGACTCAAAGAGTGACCAACTATATCTGTACCTCATTATATTGCAATCTTTGCCCAAGAAGGAGTATGAGTCTCATTTACATAACATAAAATGTATATATTGGTATGTTTCCTTAAGGCACATGTGTGACCTTATGCTCACCTCTACATACAATGACAAAGTTCCTTGTTTCTAAATATTTAATCTAATTCCAAATAAAAGGAATTCATTTATCCTTGACTGGGGAGTCACAGGTCTGGAACTTATTACCTATGACATTCTTATTTGTTGCAAATAACGTTTCCTTCAGGTGACAACTCTACCTAGTGTAGTTTCTATCTGTGACTTGCCAAGGAGTAAACTCAGGCGAGATTGCTTAAAATTTGTCTCTGCTTTTCTAAATCATTATGGGGAAAAGTCTTTTAGAATTGATATAATTACGGTCCTGATAATTGTTTTTTTAATGCAACTAACATTAAGATTTCAATATGTTTATATTTATTCATACATTCTTTTCTTGCTTCTAAAATAAGTGATAGTTGCTCCTTTTTTGGTTTGGTTTTGATACATTTTATTTTATTATTTTATTTTATACTTTATTGTCAAGATGATTTCCATATAACACCCAGTGTCATCCCAACAAGTGCCATCCTCCATTCCCATCACCACTTTTTCTCTACCCCCACCCTTATCGCCCTAAGTTTGGTCACAGCATCCAAGTCTCTTGTGGTTTGCCTCTTTGCCTCTCCTTAACTATTTTTTCACTTCCCTTTCCCCATGGTCCTCTGTTAAGATTCTCCTATTTGACATATGAGTGAAAACATATGGTGCCTTTTCTTTTCTGTCTGACGTATTTCACTTAGTATAATACCATCCAGTTACATCCACATTGCTACAAAAAAAGATTTCATTCTTTCTCATTGCCATGTAGTATCCCACTGTATATATAAACCACATCTTCTTGATTCATTCATAAGTTGATGGACATTTAGGCTCTTTCCATCATTTGGCTACTGTTGAAAGTGCTGCTATGACCATTGAGATACATATGCCCCTAGGCATCCCTTGGGTAAATCCCTAGAAGTGCTCTTGCTCGGTCATAGGGGAGTTCTATTGGTAATTATCTGAGGAACCTCCACACTGTTTTCCAGAACAGCTGGGCCAGCTTACATTCCCACCAACGGTGTAGGAGGGTGCCCTTTTCCCCACATCATTGCCAGCATTTATAGTCTCCTGATTTGTTCATTTTGGCCACACTGACCGGCTTGAAGTGGTATGTTGGTGTGGTTTCAATTTGTATTTCCCTGATGATGAGTGACTTTGACCATTGTTCATGTGTCTTTTGGCCATCTGGATGTCCTCTTTGGAAAAAAGTCTATTCATGTTTTCTGCCTATTTTTTCACTGAATTATTTTTTCCTGGTGTGGAGTTTGGTGAGCTCCTTATAGATTTTGGATACTAGCTCTTTAACCGATATGTCATTTGCAACTATGTTTTCCCATTCTGTTGGTTGTCTACTAGTTTTCTTGATTGTTCGCTTTATAGTGCAGAGGCTTTGATGAGATCCCAATAGTTCATTTTTGCTCTTGATTCCCTTGTCTTTGGGGATGTGTTGAGATAGAAATTGCTGCAGATGAGTTCAAGGAGGCTCTTTCCTGCTTCCTCCTCGAGGGTTTTGATGGTTTCCTGTCTCACATTGAGGTCCTTCATCCATTTTGAGTTTATTTTTGTGTATGGTGTAAGAGAGCAGTCTAGTTTCATTCTTCTGATTGTTGCTGTCCAGTTCTCCCAGAACCACCTGTTAAAGAGGCAGTCTTTTTTTCCATTGGATACTCTTTCCTGCTTTGTCAAAGATGAGTTGACCACACATTTGTGGGGCCAGTTCTGGGTTTCTCTATTCTATTCCATTGGTCCATGTTTCAGTTTTTGCGCCAATATAGTACTGTCTTGATGATGACAGCTTTGTAGTAGAGGCTAAAGTCTGAGATTGTGATGCCTCCTGTTTTGGTTTTCTTCTTCATTAATACTTTGGTTATTCTGGGTCTTTTGTGGCTCTATACGAATTTTAGGATAGTTTGCTCTAGCCTTGCAAAGAAAGCTGGTGCAATTTTGATTGGGATTGCATTGAATGTTTAGATTGCTTTGGGTAATAATGACATTTTAATAATCTTATTCTTCTGATCCATGAACATGGAATGTTTTTCCATTTCTTGGTGTCTTCAATTTCTTTAATAAGTTTTTTATACTATTCATCATGCAGATCTTTTACATCTTTGGTTAGGTTTACTCCTAGGTGTTTTTTGTGCAATTGTGAATGGGATCAGTTTCTTAATTTCTCTTTATGTTACTTCATTATTGGCATATAAAAACGCAACTGATTTCTGTACATTGACTTTGTACCCTGTGACTTGGCTGAATTCATGGATCAGTTCTAGTAGGCTTCTGGTGGAGTCTTCAGGTTTCAATGTAGGGTATCATGTCATCTGTGAAAAGTGAAGGTTTGGCTTCATCTTTTCCAATTCTGATGCCTTTTATTTCCTTTTGTTGTCTGACTGCTGATGCTAGGACATCTAGCACGATGTTAAACAACGTTCGTGAGAGTGGACATCCCTGACGTGTTTCTGATCTCAGAGGTGAAGCTCTCAGTTTTTCCCCATTGTGGATGATATTAGCTGTGGGATTTTCATAAATTGCTTTTATGATGTTTAAGTAAGTTCCTTCTATTACGATTTTCTCAAGGGTTTTTATTAAGAAAGAGTGCTGTATTTTGTCAAATGCTTTTTATGTGTCTATTGACAGGATCATATGGTTCTTATATTTTCTTTTGTAAATGTGATGTAACACATTGATTGATTTCCAAATATTGAGCCAGCCCCATAACCCAGGTATGAATCATCCTTGATCATGGTGGATAGTTCTTTTTATATGTTGTTGAATTTGATTTGCTAGTATTTTGTTGAGGATTTTTGCATCCATATTCATCAAGGATATTGGCCTATAGTTCTATATTTTTGCTGGGTCTCTGTCTGGTTTGTGAATCAAAGTGATGCTGGCTTCATAGAAGGAGACCAGAAATTTTCCTTCCATTTCTATTTTTTGGAATAGCTTGAGAAAAATAGGTATTAAATCTGCTTTAAATGTCTGGTATAATTCCCCAGGGAAGCCATTTGGCCTGGGACTCTTATTTGTTGAGAAAATTTTGATCACTGATTCAATTACTTCACTAGTTATCAGTCTGTTCAGATTTTCTTTCTATTCCTGTTTGAATTTTGGTAGCTCATGTGTGTTTAGAAATTTGCCCAGTTCTTCTAGGTTTTCTGGTTTGTCGACATATAGTTTTTCATAGTACTTCTTGATAATTGCTTGTATTTCTGAGAGATTGGTTGTAATAAATCCATTCTTATTTGTGATTTTGTCTATTTGGGTGCTCTCTCTTTTCTTTTTGAGAAACCTGACTAGAGATTTATCAGTTTTGTTTATTTTTTCAAAAAACCAAACTCTTGGTTTCACTGTCTGTTCAACTGTGTTTTTTGGAGGTGGAGGATTCTATATTGCTTATTTCTGCCCTGGTCTTTATTACTTCTCTTTTTCTGCTGGGTTTGTGGTGTTCTTGCTGCTCTGCTTCTAGTTCCTCTAGGTGCACTGTTAGATTTTGTATGTGTGCATTTTCTAGTTTCTTGAAATAGGCCTGGATTGCAATGTTCTTTCCTCTTAGTACTGCATTTGCATCATTGAAAGGAGTTTGGATTTTTGTATCTACATTTTCATTTGTTTCCATATAGTTTTAAATTTCTTCTCTAATTGCCTGATTCGTCCATTTGTTATTTAGTAAGGTGTTCTTTAATCTCCATGGTTTTGGAGGTTTTCCAGAAATTTTCCTGTGGTTTATTTGAAGTTTCTTAGCATTGTGATCTAAAAGTGTGCATGGCATGATCTCAATATATAAATATAAATGTCTTATATTTATTGAGAGCTGCTTTATGACCAAGTATGTGATCTATCTTGGAGAATGTACCATGTACACTCAAGAAGAAAGTGAATTCCATAGCCTCAGGATGTAGAGTTCTAAATATATCTGTCAGATTCATCTGGTCCAATGTGTCATTCAGGTCCATTTTTTCTTTAGTGCATTTCTGCCTAGCTGATCTATCCAATGCTGAAAGTGGAGTATTAAAGTCCCTGGAATTTGCACATTCTTATGAATAAGATTATTGATGTTTTGGAATTAACTGTTTTATGTATTTGGGTCCTCCTGAATTCAGTGCATAGACATTTATAATTGTTAGCTCCTCCTGATGGATAGACCCTGTAATTATTATATAACGCTGATCTTCATCTCTTATTACTACGTTTACTTTAAAGTCTAGTTTGTCTGATATAAGTATGGCTACTCCAGCTTTCTTTTGACTTCTAGTCACATGACAGATATTTCCCTGTCCCCTCACTTTCAATGTGAAAGTGTCCTCAAGTCTAAAATGAGTCTCTTTTAGACAGCAAATAGATGAATTTTGTTTTTTTATCCACTCTGATACCCTATGTCTTTTGATTGTAGCATTTAATCCATTTACATTCAGTGTTATTTTTGAAAAATATGGTTTAGAGTCATTGTGCTCACTGTAGGTTTTATGCTTGTAGTGGTGTCTCTGGTACCTCGTGTTCCTTGCAGCATTTTCCTCATAGAGTCCCCTTAGGATTTCTTATAGGGCTGGTTTAGTGGTGATGAATTCTCTCAATTTTTGTTTATTTGGAAAAACTTCTATCTCTCCTTCTATCCTGAATGACAGGCTTGGTGGATGAAGGATTCTTGGCTGCATATTTTTTTTGTTCATCACATTGAAGATTTCCTGCCATTCCTTTCTGGCCTGCCAAGGTTCAGTAGATAGGTCTGCAACTAGTCTGATAGGTCTCCCTTAGTATGTTAGGGCCCTTTAATACCTAGCTGCTTTCAGAATTCTCTCTTTATCCTTATATTTTGCCAGTTTCACGATGATATGTCATGCAGAAGATTGATTCAAGTTACTTCTAAAGGGAGTTCTCTGTGTCTTTTGGATTTCAATGTCTGTTTTCTTCCCCAGATTGGGAAAGTTTTCTGCTATACTTTGTTCAAGTACCTCTTCAGCCTCTTTATCTCTATGTTCTTCTTCAGGAATTCCTATGATATGGATATTGTTCCGTTTGATTGCATCACTCAGTTCTCAAGTTCTGCTTTCGTTTATCCTGCTGGATCAGTTTATCTCTTTTTTCTATAACTATGTCTTCTAATTTGCCTATTCCACTCTGTGCCTCTTCAATCTGTGCCGTGGCCCCTCCATTTTATTATGCACCTCATTTGTAGCATTTTTTAATTCATCACAACTATTTTTAAGTCCAAAAGCTTTGTAACGATAGTGTCTATGGTGTCTTTCAGGCCTTTTTCAAGCCCAGTGATTAATTTTATGGCAATTGGTCTAAATTCATGGTCAGTTTTGTTGCTTATATCTCTTTTGAGCAATTCTTTAGCTGTCGCATCTTCCTGGAATTTCTTTAGAGGAGAGTTCTTCTGTCTTATCATTTTTGCTAGCTTTCTGTCTCTTATAAGTTTTAAAAGCTTGTTATGCGCTCTGCACCTGCGAGTTCTGCTATATTAAAGGAGGCTCATAGACTGTCCAGGGCCTGTCCTTTAAAGAAGTGTTCTTTTAGTGGTGTCCCTTGGTCTGTCTTGGTGAGACTTTGATTATTTTATTTCCCTAATCATATTGAAATCTGGGACTCTCCACCTTGTACAATTTGGCTTGTTTCTTGAGGTAGCCCTTTGAGGCTGTCTTCTTAGTGGACTCTGTCTCTTTTCCTCCAAGATTCTTGTGGCTCAGAGTCATTAGGCTTCGGGCCCTTCTTTGTTTGAGAGATGCAGGTGGGAAGAACTGAACTCCTTATTTTTCCGCTATCTTGCAGTCTCATATGTCAGAACTTTCAGGAGCTGGAGCGGGAGAGACTGCGTCTTTGCGCGAGCCCCCTCCCACTGTCAGGTTGTCAGGGTGATTGGCAACCTGCAGGTGAGACTGTGAGAGACGGATTTGTGGTGAGTCCAAAGTGATATTTTCCAAATAAAGTTTTGAAACATTTATTAAGAATATTGACTAACAGCAGATGGAATAATTAAATTTAAAAATTTTGGCGTACTTTTTCATATTCTGTTGGGGTAACATATATAATTAGTCAGAAAGTAGCTATTTTTTCTAAAAACCAGAAATAGTCTCTTTATGTACTCATAATACCAAAGGTTTTCAGGGGTCTCAAAATACCTGTTCCTTGACACATATGCACAAATTGTGTACATAAAGTTACATTTAAAAGCAAAAATTTGTAAAAGTTTCTGATTTCTATTACCTTTATATCTTCATCTTGAAATTTTCTTATACACAAAACTATACTTTCTCTTTCAAGTATAACACTTCCATTGATATCATGGCATTTGTAATACGAATACACAGCTTTGAAAACCTTGGAACATATTTGAAGTGCTGATGGTGTTTCAATCACTAAAATTATATTTATGTAATCTATATATATTTAAATATAATCTTGTGCATAAGTCTTATTCTGGTGAATAAGACTTGAATAAGATCTTAATAAATAGTGTGTGTGGAAAAAAGACAGTATCTTCAGCAAATGGTGTTGGGAAACTGGACAGCAACATTCAGGAGAATAAAACCGAACGACTTTTTTACATCATATACAAAAATAAATTCAAAATATATGTCCCAAAAAATAATGGTATTTCCCTATTTGCAATGATATGGTTGGAGCTAGAGTGTATTATGCTAGGTGAAATAAGTCAATCAAAGGAAGACAAATACCATATAATTTCACTCATATGTGGAATTTAAGAAACAAAACAGGTGAACATGGGGGGGGGGAGAAAGAGAGAGAGAGAGAGAGAGAAGAGAGAGAGAAGCAAACCAAAAGGGACTCTTAACTATAGAGAACAACCTGAGAGTTGATGGAGGGGAAGTGGGCATGGGATAGGTTAAATGGTTGATGGGGTAAGAAGGACACTTATGATGAACACTGGTGTTGTATGGCAGTGATGAATCACAAAATTCTACACCTGAACCCAATTTTACCATATATGTTAACTAACTAGAATTTATATAAAAACATGAAATTAAGAAAATAGTGTGTGTAATTCATTTTATGCCATTAGATATAAAAGCTTTCCCAATGTTGCTATCCGTCAAATGCCTTAAAATTTTTAAGATGTTCTGGGTTTACTAACTGAAGCAAAAATACAGGTACAATGTTGCTGTTTCTATACCTATGTAACCATAACTTTCTATAAGCATTTTACTGAAACTACATGTTGAGTAATTTTAACTCATTGAAAAAGAATCAGTGGAGGTCCCTCCCTTCCTTCTGTTTCTGTTTAGCTATAGCATTTTTCCACAGCATGTAATATAGAGCAACCTGCTGGATGCTAACACTCTTATGTTCATTTTTCAACTGACATGCAATTTGCATAATGTTTCCTGAATGATTCCAAACAGTGAAACTCTTGCATATTAACCTAAAAAATGCCCAAAGTATAGATGCAGTACTTTAAAACACAGAGTGCACATTGGGCTCTGCTGTGGAGCCATGTATCCTAACCTGTTAGTCTCCTTGGAAGTGTGCTACCTCCCCATAATTTATACACCTTTTCTTAATAAATACATTTTATCAGGCAATATCTATTCTCTAGAGGCAGATCATCATGTTTTCCAAACTGAGAGAATGAAAAGTTTGGGGCAACGTAGAACTATTCACCCAGTGTACATTAACAGCAGATGTTTGCAAATATGAGCTCAGTTATAATTCTCTCTAAAGAAGTTTGTAAAACATAGGGTAACCTAAATCATGACAGTGTGTCAGTGACAAAGGCATTTCATCATTGTAAACATATAACTTTGGATACACATAAGTGTGATGAGTTAATGAGTATCCATCAGCAAAGGTCACATCATTGTATTTCTCCTTTCACTCATTCTAGGCTTTGCTAAAGTTTATATTTATCCATGTAAAGGAAAGGGATTTACTAAAAGCAAACAAAACACATTTTCAAACTAAAAAAACAATGGTATTTCTCTCAATACCCAAAGGCATTCAACTTAGAGAACTTATATAGCTAACTTTTTGAACTTAGGGAAAATTTTTAAAAATATAGCTATTTTTCTATCCCCTTCCCCAGATATTGTGTGTGTGTGTGTGACAAAGAGAGAAAGAGAGAGAAAGAGAGAGAGAGAATCTGTGGGGAGAATTATGTTTTTTATCATTTTGTATGAATTTGCTCTTGCATTTCAACTTATTGTTTAACTCTTAATTGTGACTTTGTTTGCTGTTTAGTTTAATACATATTTAATTCATGAAAAAGCTCTAGAGAAAACCTCCTGTAATTCATGTCCTAGAACCTAACTAATTTAATAAGATATTTGTCTTAAGGACGGTTTTTCAAGGTTGAAGAAACAGTCTTTCTTTTACTCACTTACACAATTTGCAATGCTTTGGGTTTAATTAAGTGACACAACAAATTGACCAGGGTGATCAGGAAGTGTTTTGAACCAGATTATTGGAATGGAAATTCTACTTTGTTCTCCCAGTAAGTTAGAAACCAGAATCTTTCACCATTAGATCTGACAACAAGAATTTACTCTTTATCCCCTGATACAGCTTGTAAGGAGCAACAGGCCATGGTGTATGTGACCAGAGGTTATAACACTCTCATTCATTATGCTGTAGTCATGAATCTGCCCCATTAAAAATAAGCTCCATCCATCCATTTAGCTGTCATTCCAACCATGAATGTAATGCTATTATGGTGAGGGCTGAGTCCACTGCTCATGCCAGATGTTGTTAGGAATTCAATCCATCCTATATTTGAACACTGGCTCCTTCAAACAACAAGATTTTCAGTGAATTACATATTGAGTGGTGAGTTTTCTTGGCATTTAATTATCCAACTCAAAGAAACATACTTCCCTAATTGTTCCTGAGGTTATGCCTAGCACATAAATAAAAGGAATTTTGTTAAAAAGTGGAATGATATTGGCAGCTGTAAAAACATTTCAAGTTATTATAACATCTCTTTTAGTGTTGTTTTTTCTTATTCTTAATTCTTATATGTCAGTAAAAATTGACCATCTTTTAGGTGTGATATTATTATAGGGAAAATTAATCATAATATAAGATGTATCTATTTCACTTTTGTGTATTAAAATCCTAGTCCACATATTTATATTAAAAGGTGATTGCAAAGATAGTAGCAAATGTTGCTTTTTCTTTTATTTTCTTTATTTAAGTAATCATAGCTAGAACTTGATTCTACTTTACTCTTGGTCCATTATACCACATACTTGGGACCAATTATTCTGCCTCAAAATTATATACGTGAAAAAAGGGTTGTATGGTTATATTCATTGCTTTTGTTTAGATCATTCTTGCATTCAAAAATGAGTTGAATGGTTAAAAGAAAACCATAACGTTTTCTTTCTGGCCTTTTGAAAAAGTCTATCTTCCTTAGGTAGTAAGACCATTAGTTTCTCCTGTGGTTCTTCTACGTTTTATCTTCAGCCTATTGACAACTCTCCAACCTACTTCCTAATGTGATCTCTTCTCTCTCCCTGAACCCCACATGTTTTGGCTGGTACTGACCCGTACTCTGCATGCTCTCCTTCCATATTTCTGATATCCTAATGTCTCTCATCTCACTTCTTCCCCAGGTCCCCCCCCCCCTTTTTCCCCCTCTTTCTTTTTAAAAAGATATAATTGACACACAACATTTTATTAATTATAGATGTACAATGTAATGACTTGATATATGTATATGTTGTGTTTAGTTAGCATCCATAACCACATATGGTTATTTTTTTATTTTAAGAACTTTTAAGACCTCTTTAAAACCTTTTAAGAACTATTCTTTTAGCACGTACAGTCACCATGCAATACATTACCTCCCCATGACTTATTTGTTTTACAAGTGAAAGTTTGTAATTCTTAATTCCCTTCACTCATTTCATTGATCCCTCCCCCCCTTCCTCTGGCAACCACCAACCTGTTCTCTTGTACCTATGAATTCATAATTTTAGGTTCTACATATAAATTAGATCACGCAGTATTTGTCTTTCTGTGTCAGACTTATTTCACATGGCATAATGCCCTCAAGTACACATATATTGTTGCAATTGATAGGATTTTCTTTATTTTCATGACTGAATGATATTTTATTATATTTCTTATATTAATTATGGTTAAGATACACATCATGTATACATATACATGTACACTTCTATATGTATTGTGTATATATACATTATTATAATATTAACTATATACTACACAAAATTATATTAATTGATGTGTTATATATGTATTCTATTATATATCACATTTTCTTTATTCAACCATTGATGGACACTTAAGTTGTTTCCATGTCTTAACTAATATAAATATTTTTTAATTTTTATTTATTTTTGAGAAAGAGAGAGAGAGTGTGTGAGTGGAGGGAAAGGCAGAGAGAGAGGGAGACAGTGTGAAACAGGCTTCTGGCTCCAAGCTGACAGCACAGAGCCTGACACAGGGCTCGAACTCACAAACCATGAGATCATGAGCTGAGCAGAATTTGGAAATTTAACTGACTGAGCCATCCAAGCATCTCCCCACCCCATATCTTAGCTATTATAAATAATGCTGTCAGGGCACCTGGGTGGCTCAGTCAGTTGAACTTTCAACTTTGGATCAGGTCATGATCTGACAGTTTGTGAGTTCAAGCCCCGTGTTGGGCTCTATGCTGACAGCTCAGAGACTGAAGCCTGCTTCACATTCTGTGTCTCCCTCTCTCTCTCTACCCCTTCCCCACTTGCACTCTGTATCCCTCTGTCTTAAAAATAAAGCTTTTAAGAATTTTAAATAAGATGGTATGGGCCAATGTGGCAGAGAAGTGGGGGGAATCTGTACTTCCTGTGTCTCTCAAACAGAAAGGGGCTGATACCAAAGGACTTTGAAGCCCAAGATTCTGGGAGGAAAAAAGATGGAATCTACCAGGGAGAAACCGGAAAAACTGGACTGCCCATAGGTGAGTGATTGCAAATCAAGGAAAATAAGACAGGCTGCATGTGCATGGAGGGGAGGGATCCCCTTCTTGAGACAAAGGGAAGAGAAAGAGCTGCTGGGGAAGCGTAGGACTGTGTCTGGACAAGTGAAAAAATCTCAGACTGGGACAGAAAAGGATGCCATCTCTAACTGCATGGCTTTCTTTGGACTGCCCTGTTCGCGCACCTGCGGAGGAGGAGAACCACCTGTGGGTTCAGTGGTAGGTCAGGGGCGTAGTCTGCAGCAAGAGAAACTGATCCCCTCCCCTGAAGTGCTGAGGCACAGGACAAAACCAGCCAGGGAACCACATATCAGGAGGCATCAACAGGTGCTTCCCCATTAAGGCGCATGGAGAGTGACTTTAAATCCCAGCTAAGCATGGGACATAGGAGATGGTACAGAGAAACAGACCACCTCCTCTGTGCTGGCGGAATAGTGAAGACAGGTCTAAAGGAGTGATTTGAGACACCAGGTTCATGAATAAAGGACTGGGGAATTGCCATTTCTCTCACCACCACCACCGAGGCGGGGCCCACAGTGGAAGCAGGACCAGCCTACACCAAATCATACCCCTCCACTCTGGCTAACTGTGTATCTACTGGAGCAGGATAGACACTGTGGAACCAGACAGCTCGCTCCTCCAAACCAGTGCTGCAGCATTGCCAGGATAGTTCTAGGACAATTCTTGTTGTTTAGATATATTCTCCCTTTTCTCCTTCTTATCTCTAACTAGGCTGGTTACTCTGGTTATTAATTTGCTTAAACAGATATATTTAATCCATTCTCTTGATGCATGTTCTACACCTCTTTCTTTCCACACCTCTTTCTTTCCTTTCCTTTCTATCTCTCTAGTATAGCCAGGCCATATGACTTCTCTGGGGAGCTCTATCCTCATTTCTTTCTCCTTGCCTCCTTCCTTATTTTTCTCTCTCTCTGGTTTAAGACTTTTAGTCTCTCTACCTGATAAATGCTTATTTTTTCTATTTCTCCACCCCTGAAATTCTCTTTTTGTATATGCTCTTCCATCAGCACAGCCTCCACACTGTTCTTTACTTGTAGCTGGTGTTTCTGGTTTTTAACTTTTAGGTTTTTTGTTTTGTTTTGTTTTTTTTTTTTGTTTGTTTGTTTGCTTGCTTGCTTGTTTTATTTGTGTGCTTGCATGTTTTTGGTTCCTGTTTAACTGTTTGTTTTCTTTTCCAGAGTTACATCAAGAAACAAACCAAAGCACATCTGATGCAGGGTCCAAAACGTCACTATGAACAGGAACATAAAATAACCAAAGTCACAACAAAAAGCAAGTAACATTTTCCAGAAAACACCTCCTGAATGGTCAGGGCCTACACAGTGTATGGCTCACCTTTAAAATAGCAGTGCTCACAGGTGCTGAGCACATAACAAAGTTTTAAAACTTCCAAGGAACAGAAAACTAGCCAAAATGATGAAATGGAAGAATTCTCCTCAAAAGAAATTCCAGAAAGAAATGACAGCTATTAAATTGATCAAAACAGATATCAGCAACATAACTGAAAAACAATTTAGAATAATAACCATAAAATTAATTGCTGGGTTTGAAAAAAGCATAGAGGACAGCAGAAATTCCATTGCTGCAGAGATGAAGGAGTTTAAAAATACTCATGATGAACTTAAAAATGCGATATGAGGTAAAAGTAAAATGAAGGTGGTCACAGCATGGTTTGAAGAGGCATAGGGGAGAATAGGCGAATTAGAAGACACAGTTATAGAAAAAGAGGAAGCCTAGAAAAAGAGATAAATTGATCCAGGAACACGAAAGCAGAGTTAGAGAACAAAGTGATGCAATTAAATGGAACAATATCCATATCATAAGAATTACAGAATAAGAAGAGAGAGAGAAAAAGGCTGAGGGGGAACTTGAACAAATTACAACTGAGACTTCCCCAATCTAGGGAAGAAAACAGACATTGATTTCCAAGAGACACAGAGTACTCTCCTCAAACATAACTTGAATTGATCTTCTGCATGGCATATCATAGTGAAACTGGAAAAATACAAGGATAAAGAGATAATTCTGAGAATAGCTAGGGATAAATGGGTCTAAACATACAAAGGGATACCTATCACACTAGTTGTAGACCTATCTACTGAAATTTGGCAGGCCAGAAAGAAATGTCAGGAAATCTTCAATGTGATGAACAGAAAAAAATATATACAGCCAAGAATCCTTTATCCACCAAGCATGTCATTCAGAATAGAAAGAGACATAACATTTTTCCAAACAAAAACTGAAGGAATTCATCGCCAATAAACCAGTCCTACAAGAGATCCTAAGAGGGATTCTATGAGGGAAATCTTGCAAGAAACACAAAGTACCAGAGACATCACTACAAGCATGAAACCTACAGTGAACACAATGACTCTAAACCCATATTTTTCAATAACAACACTGAATGTAAATAGGCTAAGTGCTCTAATAAGAAGACATAGGGTATCAGAATGGATTAAAAAAAACAAGATCCATCTATTTGCTGCCTAAAAGAGACTCATTTTAGACCTGAGGACACCTTCAGATTGAAAGTGAGGGGATGGAGAAATATCTGTCATGAGACTGGAAGTCAAAAGAAAGCTGGAGCAGCCATACTTACATCAAACTAGACTTTAAATTAAAAGCTGTAACAAGAGATGAAGAGGGACATTATATAATAATTACAGAGTCTACCCATCAGGAAGAGCTAACAATTAGAAATGTCTATGCATTAAATTCGGAAGCACCCAAATATATAAAACAATTAATCACAAACATAAGCAATCTTATTGATAAAAATGTGCTAATAGCAGGGGACTTTAATACTCCACTTACAACAATGGAGGGATCATCTAGACAGAGAATCAATAAAGAAACCATGCCCCTGAATGATACATTGGACCAGATGGACTTGGGATGGACTTTGGGACTTTGGGATGGACTCTACATCCGATAGGAGTGGACTTCACTTTCTTCTCGAGTGCACATGGTACATTCTCCAAGATAGATCATATATGGGTCATAAAACAGCCCTCAATGTATTTATTGAGATTATTTATTGAGATTTATTGTATTCTTTTGTATTTAAAAAAATTGAGATCATACCATGCACACTTTCAGATCACAATACTATGAAACTTCAAATCAACCACAGAAAAAAGTCTGGAAAACCTCCAAAGCCATGGAGGTTAAAGAACATTTTACTGAAGAATGAATGGGTCAATTAGGCAATTAGAAAAGAATTTTAAAAATATATGGAAACAAATTAAAATGGAAATACAACAATTAAGCATTTTGGAATGCAACAAAGTCAGTCCTAAGTGGTAAATACATTACAATCCAGGTCTATCTGAAGAAACAAGAAAAATCCCAAATACAAAATCTAACAGTGCACCTAAAGGTATTAGAAAGCAGAATATCAAAGACACCTCAAACCCAGCTGAATAAGCGAAATAATAAAGAAGAGGGAAGAAATTAACAATATAGAATCTGAAAAATCAGTAGAATAGTTCAATAAATCGGAGGGTTTTTTTTATTTTTTTAATTTTATTTATTTTTGAGACAGAGAGACAGAGCATGAGTAAGGAAGGGGCAAAGACAGAGAGGGAGACACAGAATCTGAAACAGGCTCCAGGCTCTGAGCTGGCAGCTCAGAACCCAATGTGGGGCTAGAACCCAGGGACTGCGAGATCATGTCCTGAGCCTAAGTTGGACACTTAGCCAACTGAGCCACCCAGGAGCCTTAAGAGTTGGTTTTTTTGAAAACATAAACAAAATTGATAAACCTCTAGACAGGTTTCTCAAAAAGAAATATGGGAGGACCCAAATAGATAAAATCACAAGTGAAATGGATTTATTAAATCAATTCCTCAGAAATACGAGCAATTATCAGGGAATACTATGAAAAGTTATATGCCAACAAACTGGACAACCTGGAAGAAATGGAAAAATTCCTAAACACACATGCATTACAAAAATTCAAACGGGAAGAAACAGAAAATTTGAACAAATAACTCATGAAGAAATTGAATCCGTTATCAAACATCTTCCAACAAATAAGAGTGCTGGACCAGATGGCTTCTCTGAGAAATTTTGCCAGACATTTAAATCAGAGTTAATACCTATCCTTTTCAGAATGTCCAAAAAATAGAAACGAAAGGAAAATTTCCAGACTCATTTTATGAAGACAACATCACTTTGATTCCCAAACCGGACAGAGACCCAGCAGAAAAAGAGAACTGTAGACCAATAGTACTGATGAATATGGATGTGAAAATTCTCAACAAGATACTAGCAAATCGAATTCAACAGCAAATAAAAAGAAATATTCTCCATGATCAAATGGGATTTATCCTTGGGTTACAAGGCAAGTTGAATATTTACAAATCAATCGATGTGATACATCACATTAACAAAAGAAAATATAAGAACCATACGATCCTGTCAAGAGATGCAGAAGAAAAAACATTTGACAAAATATAGCATCCTTTCTTAATTAAAACCCTCAAGAAATTCATGATAGAATGAACATCCTTGAACGTCATAAAAGCCGTTAATGAAAAGCCAACAGCTAATACCATCCACAATGAGGAAATAGAATTTCTGCCTGAGATCAGGAACAAGATAAGGATGTCCACTCTCACGAATGTTGTTTAACATAGTACTGGATGTCCTAGCATCAGCAATCAGATAACAAAAGGAAATAAAAGGCATCAACATTGGCAAAGTTTCACTTTTCACAGATTACATGATACTCTACATGGAAAACCGACAGAGTCCACAAAAATTTTGTTAGAACTGATCCACGAATTCAGCAAAGTTGCAGGGTACAAAATCAATGTACAGAAATTCATTGCATTTGTATACACCAATAATAAAGGAACTTATCCCATTTACAATTTCACCAAAAACCCACAAAATACCTAGGAATAAACCTAACCAAAGATATAAAAGATCTGTGTGCTGAAAACTATAGAAAATTTATGAAGGAAATTGAAGAAGACACAAAGAAATGTAAAAAAAATTCCATGCTAATGGATTGGAGGAAGAGGTATGTATTATTAAAATTTCAATAATACCCAAAGCAATCTAAACATCCAATGCAATCTCAATCAAAATTACACAAGCATTTTCCTCAGATCTAGAACAAACAATCCAAAAATTTGAATGGAACCACAAAGGTCCTGAAATAGTCAAAGTAATATTGAAGAAAACCAAAACAGGAAGTCTCACAATTACAGATTTCAGCCTCTACTACTAAGCTGTAATCATCAAGACAGTATGGTATTGGCATAAAAACAAACACATAGACCAATGGAATAGAATAGAGAACCCAGAATTGGACCCACACATGTATGGCCAATTAATTTTTGACAAAGTAGTAAAGTATCCAGTGGAAAAAAGACACCCTCTTTAACAGATGGTGCTGGGAAAACTGGACAGCAACATGAAGAAGAATGAAACTAGACCATTTCCTTCCACCATACCCAAAAATAAACTCAAAATGGATGGAGGACCTGAATGTGAGACAGGAAACCTTAAAAAATCCCTAAAGGAGAAAGCATAAAACAACCTCTTTGACTTCAGCCACAATTTCTTACTCAACACATCCCCAAAGGCAAGAGAATCAAGAGCAAAAATGAACTATTGGGACCTCATCAAGATTAGAGGTTTCTGCACTGCAAAGGATGCAATCAACAAAACTAATGGGCAACTGATGGAATGGGAAAAGATAGCTGTAAATGATATTGGATAAAGGGCTAGTATCCAAAATCTACAAGGAACCCACCAAACTCCACAGCAGAAAAAGCAAATAATCCAGTGAAGAAACGGGCAGAAGAAATGAATAGACAATTCTCCAAAGAGGACATCAAGATGGCCCACAGACACATGAACAATGATCAAGGTCACGCATCATCAGGGAAATACAAATCAAAACCACACCAAGATACAACTTCATGCCAGTCAGAGTGGCTAAAGTGGACAAATCAGGAGACTATTGATGCTGGCAAGGATGTGGAGAAACAGGAACCCTTTGCACTGCTGGTGGGAATGCAAACTGGTGCAGCTGCTGTGGAAAACAATGTGGAAGTTCCTTAAAGAATTAACAATAGAACTCCCCTATGACCCAACAATAGCACTGCTAGGAATCTACCCAAGGGATACAGGAGTGCTGATTCCTAGGAGCACATGTACCCCAAACCTTATAATAGTACGTTTAACAATATCCAAATCCTGAAAGAGCCTAAATGTCCAGCAATTGATAATTAGATATGGAATGTGTGGTTTATATATTCAATGGAATACTACTTGGCAGTGAGAAAGAACAAATCTGGTCATTTGCAGCAACATGGATGGAATTAGGGGGTATTATGCTAAGTGAAATACATCAGTCAGAGAAAGACAGATACTATATGTTTCCATTTATATGTGGATCTTGAGAAACTTAACAGAAAACCATGGGTGAGAGGAAAGGGAAAAATAGTTACAGAGTGGAAGGTAGTCAAACCATAAGAGATTCTTAAATACTAAGAACAAACTGAGGGTTGATGGGGGTGGGGGAGAGGGGAAGTGGGTGATGGGCACTGAAGAGTGAACTTTTTGGGATGAGCACTGGGTGTTGTATTGTAACCATTTTGACAATAAATTATTTTAAAATAAATAAATTAATTAAATAATGCTGCAATAAACATGGGGATGACAATATCTTTTCAAGACAGTGATATTGTTTCCCTCATATAAATATTCAAAACTAAAATTGTTGGATTACATGTTGGTTCTATTTTTAAAATTTTGAGGAAACTCTGTACTATTTTCCATATTACCTGCACAAATTTACATTTCTAACAACAATACACAAGGATTTCCTTTTCCCCACATATTTGCCAACATTTGTTATTTCTTATTTTTTATTAATAGCCATTCTAGCAGGTGGAAAGTTATATCTCATTGTGGTTTTGATTTGCATTTCCTTAATAATTAATTATGTTTAGCACATTTGCATGTACCTGATGGTCACTTACTTGTTTTCTTTGGGAAAATGTCCATTCAGCTCTTCTGCCCATTTTTTAAAAATATGGAATGTGTCATGTATTTGTATGTTTGTATGTCATCTTTTCACAAGGGCCATGCTAATCTTCCCAGTTTTGTTTCAATGTTAATATATGTGCTACTGAAGTGAGCACTCTTCTGCCTATTACTTAATTATATTGTTTTTGCTTTTTTTCCTATTGAATTGAATGAGTTGTTTACATATTTTGGATATTAGCCACTTACCAAGTATAGAATTTGCAAATATTTTCTCCAATTCTACAGGTTGCCTTTTCATTTTGTTCATGGGTTTTAAACATTTAATAAAAAACAGTAACTCTTTATAACAAGGATACATAATCAAATTACTATTAAGGCCATTATTTTTTTAATTTTTAAGCTACCCGAATAACAATGAACACATACTTCAGCTCGTTTCAAATAACACTATTTAATATAGTATGGTTTTATGTGATGTAGTTAGAAATGGGTTGACAAAATTTTCCTCTACCTATATATAATCTCATCAAAATTAATTTTGTATTCCAAATAATTGTGTGTTTTGACAATACGATTTAAAGGTCTTAAAAATTCAGATTTATTTTACATTGTAATTTCTAAAAATTTTTTAATGTTTTACTTATTTTTGATACAGAGAGAGACAGAGCATGAGAAGGGGAGGGGAAGAGAGAGAAGGAGACACAGAACCAGAAGCATGCTCCAGGCTATGAGCTAGCTGTCAGCACAAACCCACAAACATGAAAACTGACCTAAGCCAAAGTCGGAGGCTTAACCGACTGAGCCATTCAGGTGCCCCTACATTGCAATTTTCCGTCATTTCACTTACATTTGTTTTTTGGTCTTTCTAACCTCTGAGACCGTCTTTGATTGGTAAACTTCTTACTCAACCCCATAGTGCTGATACCAGGGTTACCAGAAAAAAATAGGGGAAAAACAATACTATAATCATTTAATACAATATGTGAGTACATTTGTGTGCTTTCTTATGTATCTTACTCTAATACCTAGAATTCTCATGATCCTTAGAGAAGTACTGGATATATTCTTGATTCAATGCAAAAGTAAGGATGAGAGTGTGTTCCCAAATTTATAATATTCAGGAACATCATGCATTCTATTTAGAATCTAAAGAATATTTTACAGAACGTATATTGGCTCCCACATGAACTTGGATGACCTTATCATTTATATGATAGTAAAATATTTTACAATCCCATCAGGTTTAAAGTGTTATTAATGAAACCCTTTATGAACTTAATCTGGGATGAAACACAATACTTTGTTAAAATCTAGCCTTCTTTTGTTTTCTCATTCTAAATGAAAAGTTACTCAACATTATTTGTTATTTTTAAAATTACAATTAAAACAGCACTGATAAAACACTACATACCTATTAAAATCACAAAGAACCAAAACTATAAACAAAAACCTGACAATGCCATTTCTGAGAGGATGTGAAGCTACTGGAACTCTCATTCATTGCTGATGGGAATGCACAATGATACAACCACCATGGAAGTCAGTTTGACACTTTTTACAATGCTAAACATAGTCTTGCCACACATTTCAACAATCACATTTCTATGTAATAACCAACTGGTTTGAAAACTTATGTCCACACAATAGCATACACACAAATGTTTATTGAAACTTTGCTCATAGTCGCCCCAAAGTAAAAGCAACCAAGATATCGTCAGTGAGTAAATGTGTAAATAAACTCTGATGGGGGGCTAGATATGAGAAAATAAATGTATTACCAATATCAAAAAACAATCTCACTTGAAGGCAGTATGGAAATATTGTGCTGACATAAGTAACTTTGGAAACTAGTGCATTTTGTAAGTCTATAGGCAAAACGGATTGTTCATACAATCTAGTTAATGAAGTTCATCCCACAAGGCTATGAGCTGACAATTCTGAGACTATTATACACATATCTGGAATTTAACAGGGAAGTTAAGCTGGTGATAAAAACTAGATTTCTTACTCCTGTAGTGAGAGGTTATAGACAAGGGACATGAAGAGACTAAAATGACCTATGAATAATGAATTAGAGTGAATACATCAGTATCAACTCATATTTAGCTTATTTATAAGAACTTAGTTACAGATAGATATATTTTAAAATTTGTGTATATATACAGGTTGTTACACATACATCTAAATCTTTGCTATGGTCTCTGAAAAGGCCTAGAATCATTGCTACCCAATAGTATCAAGTATACCTAGCACCCAGGTTTTGTCTTCTAATGTCATTCTCCAAAAAAGGAACTAGATCTCTTTGGAGAAATGACTTATTCTGGGACTAGAAAAGTATCCAAAAGATGAACCTGAATCAGTTTGCAGTGTTAAAAAGGGAAGAGTGCTCCAAAGAACAAGAACGGCAACCCCCCCACATACACACAATGATGAAGATATACCATACAGATAAAGATCTAACTGAAAGATCTCCCAATGGACAAGGCTGGAAAATATTGAAGAAGGAAGAAATAAAGTAGTATTGCATTATAACACAAAATATAAATCTATAAATGTCCCCAAGATCTTACTGATATAAATAATTGAATAAACTTAAAAAATGCAAGAGAATAGACAAGTGTCCAATGCAAAAGAATTCCACATAATTTATGTAGATATTCTTCCCCAAATGAGATGTATTACTCCCCATTCCTTAAGGCTCTCTTCCAAGGAGCACATTATAGAAATAGAAAAAAAAACGATTAACTTTACTGTGGAGAAACCTAAAAATACTCTTTCAGCCCAGATGATCAAAGGTAATTTTAAATTAAATTTAGAAATATCTTTCTAATATAAGATGTTAATAATAATGAAAACTAGGTGTGTTCTATGAGAGAACTATCTTTATTATCTTTGCAATAATTCTGCAAACTGTTTAAAATAAAACTGCTCTAAAATTTGAAAACTTACTAAAATGGTCCCAAATACACCTACTTAATGTAATAATTTCTTATTGAATTTCTACTATGCAAAAATTTAATGAATATCCAAAACCATATATTTTCTAAAACTATTGAATCATAATAAAGCAAGAAAGGTTAAGTTTATTTCAAATTTATAAAACTGACATATGATTTTGTTCAAGTTGTTGACAGACATTCCACACCTGAATATCTCTTAAAGTATTTTGAAGATATAAAACCAAAGCATTTTCTAAATTTATTAAAGATTATACTGTTGGCATTCCCATTTAACTCTCTTGACTATAAGTAGAAATAAGAAGGCAGCTCAAATGAACTCAATCTCAACAGGTGCCTTTCATTACATAAATAACAGGTGACAACTAGGTTTTACGGATTTAAACATAAACAAAAAGTTCCCAACAAGTAAAATTCCAGGGACAGATGGCTTCACAGGTGAATTCTACAAAACATTTAAAGAAGAGTTAGTATCTGTTCTTCTTAAACTAGTCCAAAAAATAGAAAAGGAAGAATAACGTCCAAATTCATTCTATGAAGCCAGCTTTACACTGACACCAAAACTAGATAAAGACTCCAATAAAAAAGAGAACTTCAAGCCAATATCCCTGATGAACATGGATGGGAAAATTCTCAATGAAATACTATCAAACTGAATCCAATGATATATGAAGAAAAAAAACTTCCACTGTAAACAAGTGGAATTTAATCCTGAGTTGCAAGGGTGATTCAATATTCACTAATCAATCAACATGATATACCATATTAATAAAAGAAAGGATAAGAACCATATTATACTTTCCTTCCAATCGATGGAGAAAAACATATGATAAAGTGCAAAATCCATTCATGATAAAAATCCTCAACAAAGCAGGTTTAGAGGAAACATAATAATGGCCTTTTGAAAAGTCCATAGATAACATCATCCTCAGAGGGAAAAACTTGAGAGCTTTCCCCCTGATATCAGGAGCAAAACAGATATATCTATTCTCACCATTTATATTCAACATAGTACTGTGAAGTCTTAGTCAAGCATTCAGAAAACAAAAAGAAGTAAAAAGCATATAAATTGCAAAGGAAGAAGCTGAACATTCACTTTTTGCATATGACATGATAGTATATATAGAAAACCTGAAAGACTCCACCAAAAAAACTACTAGAAATGATATATGAATTCAGTAAAATTGTAGGATACAAATTCAATGTATACAAATCTATTACATTCCTATGCACCGATAATGAAAGGGCAGAAAGAAAAAAATTTAAAAACCCCATTTACAATTGCATGCTAAATAATAGATACCAAGAAATAAACCTAAGAGGTGAAAGAACTGTACTCTGCGAAGTATAAAACACTGATGAAAGAAATTAAAGATGACACACAGGAATGGAATGACACTTCATGCTCATGGATTGTAAAAATAAATGTTATAATGTCTACACCACCCAAAAAAATTTACACATTTAATGCAATCCTTATCAAACTACCAACAGTATTTTTTCACAGAGCTAGAAGAAACA
The DNA here is from genome assembly GCA_004023845.1 of Helogale parvula. Classification (NCBI taxonomy): domain Eukaryota; kingdom Metazoa; phylum Chordata; class Mammalia; order Carnivora; family Herpestidae; genus Helogale; species Helogale parvula. Next base: position 24,648 of record PJEM01015381.1, read on the forward strand.
TCCCTAAAATTTGCATGCAAGCACAAAAGACCTCAAATAGCCAAAGCAATCTTGAAGAGGAAAAGCAAAGCTGGAGGCATCACAATTCTTTATTTTAAGTTAAATTATAAAGCTGTAGTAATAAAAAATAGTATGGTACTGGCACAAAAATAGTTACATAGTCCAATGGAACAGAATAGAAAACCCAGAAATGAATCCACAACTACATGGTGATTAATCCTCAACAAAGCAGAAAAAAATACACAATGTGGGGGGGGGGGGGACCAGTCTCTTGAATAAAGGCTGCTGGGAAATCTGGATAGTGACATACAAAAGAAAGATACTGGACCACTTTCTTACGCCATACCCAAAACTAATTCAAAATGGATGAAAGATCTAAATGTGAGACAGGAAACCATTAAAATCCTAGAGGAGAACATAGGCAATAACATTTTTGACATGAGGCCATAGCAATTTCTTTCTAGATATGTATCCTGATACAAGGAAAGTAAAAACAAAAATAAACTATTGGGACTTCATTAAAATAAAAAGCTTCTGCACAAAAAGGAACAAAACCAAAAGGCAACCTTTGAATGGCAGAAGGTATCTACAAATGACATATCCAATAAAGGGATTGTATCCAAAATGTATAAAGAACTTCTAAAACTGAAAAAAAAAACCCCACCAAAAAGAACAATCCTAATTAAAAATGGGCAGAAGACATGAATAGATATTTTTCCAAAGAAGACATTCAGATGGCCAATAGGCACATGAAAAGATTTTCAACATCACTAATCATCAGAGAAATACAAATCAAAACTACAAGGGATTCCTGGGTGGCTAAGTCAGTTAAGCATCTAATTTCAGCTAAAGTCATGATCTCACAGTTCATGCATTCAAGCCCCATGCTGGGGTCTGTGCTAACACCTCGGATCCTAAAGCCTGCTTAGATTCTCTGTTTCCCTCTCTCTCTGCCGCTTCTCTGCTTATTCTCTCTCTCTCTCTTTCTCTCTCTCTCTCTCTCTCTCTCAAAGAAACAAATATTGGGAAAAAAAACTACAAGGAGATATCACTTAACACAACCAGAATGGCTAAAACCAACAATTAAAAAAAACAGGTGCTGGCGAGGATTCAGAGAAAGGGGAACCCTCTTACACTGTTGGTGGGAATGCAAACTGGTGTAGCCACTCTGGAAAACAGTATGCAGCTTCCTCCGAAAGTTAAAAACAGGTGGAAGAGCCAAAATGGCAGAACAGCATGGAAGGTTTTTTTTCCATCTCACATCCATGAAAAACAGCCAGATAAACACTGACCCATCCTGCACATCTAGAAAAATGAATTGAGGGTTAACACAACAATCTGCAAAACCTGAACCACAGAACTCAGCAGGTACATGGCACAGAGAGGTGGACTGGGAGAGATAGAAGCTGCAGAGGGCAGGAAGCCGTTTTTGCTTGAAGAGAGACGATGGAGATGGAAGGAGATTACAGGAAAAGCCCCCCTCCCTCAAACCAGCTGGAGAGAAGGTGGAAAAGTAGAAACAACAACAAGGGCTGAACTATAAAAGGAGAAAGAAGAAGAGGGCTTAAATTCTATTAAGACTCTATAAACAGGGGGAGAGCAGAGTCTGAAACTCTGCAGCTCAATACCTGGCAGTGATGTGGAGGGAAGGGTGAATCCCCAGGAGCAGGGAGGTCTTCAGGCCACACTGGGAGAGATGGTTCCACTGCTGGAAGGACATTTCGTAGAGGCTGTGTGGCCACCTGGCCCCAGCAGACCCCAGAGAACAACCATATTCGTTGGTGCTGGAACAACATCCTTAAGGGTGAAGGCTGGTGTCAGATGTGTGTTGTGGTTTTTCCATAATCCTTGAAACGGTGCTGCTACAGAATCACATGAACATTTTCTGATGTAGACTGACACCCATCCACAGTCTCTGCACATGTGCAGCAGCATGGTCCCAAGAACCTTCCTGGGTGCAGCTCGCACCTGGCCATTGCTCGATGTGACCCTCCCCCAGAGGATCTGAGTGGTTCAAAGCCATAGCCCCTCAGAAGTAAGGGGTCAGGAAACACAGCTTCATCTGAGATAAAACTCAGGAAGGAAGTGCCTCCGGGTGACCTAATGGTGTAGTCACAGACAGTGTAAAACCAGGGAGTGGATGGAAGCCAGAGACAAAGGACGGGTGCGGGATTCCTGGTGGAGGGAGCACAGAGTTTCTGTACTAGAGACTGGGTAGCTGGGTGACGCCATTTTCACCCTGCCCACGCATGGACATACACACCTACAAGCACCACAACAATCCACCCCAGTAAGCTAAGTAGTGCCATCTTCTGGAAAATGAGGCCATTACACTAAGCACCTCCCAACTGTGCCAACCTCCCTCTTCAAGACAACCAAAAATCTCTCTGCCTGCATATATACATACTATAAAGTATTTTATAGTTTACCGTCTAGGGAAAATGATGTAACTTCAGTGTGTTCACCAGTCCATCTATTAAATTTTATTTTTTTCTTTTTCTTGAATACAGAAAGAGAAAATTTAATTTATGTTTATTTTCAATTTTTCCAAAAATTTTTCTTTCTAAGTTTTTCACTTTTTTGTAAATTTCTCAAGTTATAATTTACTTCCATCATTTCAATATATTCTATTTCATTGTATTCATTTCCTCAAATTTTCAAAAGTTTTCCCTATTTTTCTTTGTTGTTCTTTTTTTCTCTTTTTGTCCCTTTTTTCTCTTATCAATCAAGCTCCTTTTAATAAACAGACCAAAACACACCTAAAATCTAGTATCATTTATTTGATTCTTTGTGTTTTTAATTTTTTAAGTTTAATTTCCTTACTTTATTAATTCCTTTTCTTCCTTCAAAATGACGAAATGAGGGAATTCACCCCAGAGGTAAAAGCAAGAAGAAAGGACAGTTAGGGACTTAATCAATACAGGTATGAAAAAGATGTATGAACCAGAATTAGAATCATGACAAAAATAATACTAGTTTGGGTCAGAAATAGATTAGAATCCCTCTCCATGGAAATAAAAGAAGTAAAAGCTAGTCAGTATGAAAACAAAAGTGCTATAACTGAGGTGCAATTTTGAATGAATGCCACAGCAACAAGGATGGATGAGGGAGAGCAGCAAATTAGCAATATAAAGACAAACTTATGGAGAATAATGAACAGAAAAAAAGAGGGGGGCGGGTTAAGGCAAAGGAGCTTTAAGAATAGAAGAAATCAGTGACTCATTAAAAAGGAATGATATTCAAATCATAGGGATCCCAGAAGCTGAAGAGAGAGAAACAGGGAGAGAAAGGTTATGTGAGCCAATCATAGTAGAAAATTTTCCTAACCTGGGAAAAGACACAGACATCAAAATCCAGGAAGCACAGAGGACTTCCACAAGATTCAATAAAAACCAACCATCAACAAGGCATATCATAATCAAATAAAAAAAAAACACTCAGGCAAGGAAAAAGTCATGAAAACAGCAAGGGAAAAAAAATCCTTAAACCTACAAGGGAAGACAGATCAGGTTTGCAGCAGACCTATTCACAGGAACTTGACAGGCCACAAAGGAGTGGTAGGATATTTTCAATGTGATGAATCAAAAAAAAATTGCAGCTAAGAATTCTTTATCCAGCAAGGTTGTCATTCAAAATAGAAGGAGAGATTTAAAGTGTCCCAGACAAACAAAAATTAAAGGAGTTATGACCACTAAGCCAGCTCTCCAAGAAATTTTAAGGAGGCTGTCTGATGGGAGAAAACATGAAAAAAAAGAACAAAAGCAACAGAGACTACAAATATCTTATGTAAACAGAGACTACAGAAAACACCACCAGAAACTCCAACTCTACAAAAAAAAAAAATGCAATAAACTCATATCTTCCAGTACTCACTCTAAACATCAACAGACTAAAAGCCCCTGGATAGGAAGAACAAATAATGTTAAAATGTCAATACTACCCAGAGCAATCTACATATTCAGTGCAATCCCTATCAAAGTAACACCGGTATTCTTCACAGAGCTAGAACAACCAATCTTAAAATCTGCATGGAATGAAAAAAGACCCCGAATAGCCAAATAAATCTTGAAAAAGGAAATCAAAGAAGAAGGCATCACAATCCTGGACTTCAAACTGTATTACAAAGCTGTAATCATCAATACAGTGTGGTATTGGCACAAAAACAGAACAGATAAATAGACCAATGGAATAGAATAGTCAACCCAGAAATGGGCCTACAAATGCATGGCGAACTAATCTTTGACAAAGAAGGAAAGAATATGCAATGGAATAAAAGTCTCTTCAGCAAGTGGTGCTGGGAGAACTGGACAGCAACCTGCAGAAAAATGAACCTGGACCACTTCCTTATACCATGCTCAAAAATAAACTCAGAATGGATGAAAGACTTAAATGTAAGACAAGAAGTCATCAAAATCCTTGAAGAGAAAGCAGACAAGAACGTCTTTGACCTTGGCCACAGTAACTTCTTACTCATCACGTCTCCAGAGGCAAGGGAAATAAAGGCAAAACTGAACTGTTGGGACCTCATCAAAATAAAAGGCTTCTGCACAGCAAAGGAAACAATCAGCAAAACTAAAGCAACTGAAAGAATGGGAGAAGATATTTGCAAATGACATATCAGATAAAGGGTTAGTATCCAAAATCTATAAAGAACTTATCAAATGCAACACCAAAAGACAAATAATCCAGTAAATAAATGGGCTAAAGACATGAAAAGACACTTCTCCAAGGAAGACATCCAGATTGCCAACCGACACATGAAACACAATGTCATTCATCCTCAGGGAAATACAAACCAAAATCACAGTGAGATATCACCTCACACCTGTCAGAATGGCTAACAATAACAACTCAGGCAACAATAGATGTTGGTAAGGATGCGGAGAAAGAGGATCTCTTTTGCACTTCTGGTAGCTCTAAAACAACCCCATATGGTGGGAAGGCAAATTGGTGCAGCCACTCTGGAAAACAGTATGGAGATTCCTCAAAAAATTAAAAATAAAACTACCCTACGACCCAGCAATTGCACTACTAGTTATTTATCCAAGGGATGCAGGTATGCTATTTCAAATGGGCACATGCACCCCAATGTTTATAGCAGCACTATCAACAATAGCCAAAGTACGGAAAGAGTCCAAATGCCCATCGTTGGATGAATGGATAAAGAAGATGTAGTATGCACACGCATCCACTTTCCTACAAATGGCCATATTTCATTCTTTCTCATTGCCATGTAGCACTCCATTGGGTATATAAACCACATCTTCTTGATCCACTCATCAGGTGATGGACATTTAAGCTCTTTCCATGTTTTGGCTATTGTTGACATTGCTGCTATGAACATTGGGGTACATGTGCTCCTATGCATCAGCATTTCTGTATCTCTTGGGTAAATCCCTAGCAATGCTATTGCTGGGTCATAAGGGAGTTCTATGGATAGTTTTTTGAGGGACCTCCACACTGTTTTCCAGAGCATCTGCACCAGTTTACATTGCCACCAACAGTGTAGGAGGATGCCCGTCTCTCCACATCCTCGCCAGCATTTATATACTCTTGATTTGTTCATTTTAGCCACTCTGACTGGCGTGAGGTGTATACCACATCTTCTTGATCCATTCATCAGTTGATGGACATTTAGGCTCTTTCCATG
>PJEM01015382.1:0-30293 GCA_004023845.1 Helogale parvula
ATGAACATTGGGGTACATGTGCTCCTATGCATCAGCATTTCTCTATCTCTTGGGTAAATCCCTAGCAGGGCTATTGCTGGGTCATAAGGGAGTTCTATGGATAGTTTTTTGAGGAACCTCCACACTGTTTTCCAGAGTGGCTGCACCAGTTTACATTGCCACCAACAGTGTAGGAGGGTGCCCGTCTCTCCACACCCTCACCAGCATCTATAGTCTCTTTGTTCATTTTAGCCACTCTGACTGGTGTGAGGTGGTATCTCAGTGTGGTTTTGATTTGTGTTTCCCTGATGATGAGTGATGTTGAGCATCGTTTCATGTGTCTGTAGGCCATCTGGATGTCCTCTTTGGAGAAGTGTCTGTTCATATCTTCTGCCCATTTCTTCACTGGGTTATTTGTTTTGTGGGTGTGAAGTTTGGTGAGTTCCTTGTAGATTTTAGATACTAGCCCTTTATCTGATATGTCATGCAAATTTATTTCTAAGGTGAGGTAATCAGCAGATCTTGTGAACATACATGGCTTTCTCAAATGCTGGCCCTAAGAAAATCTAACTTTAAGGAGAACCATTAGTTTCTCATCTTGTATCATCTTGAGATGTAAGGAATTGAATTTACTACCTACAGTGGTAGTACTTTAAATAAGACAAATAGCTGTGAGATCTTCCTTTGGGAATTTATTGAAGACTAAGAATGATATTTTCCTTTGGATTCAATTCTGGGTGTAGACACGTGAAGAAATTAGCAGTTTGCTAACCCTTGGAATTTCTGATATGAACTTCTAAAGTTTTATGAAAATATTGCACAGTGGTTTTACCCAATAATATGACAGTTGCTCGCCTTCCAAGTTAAAATTGTTTCTCTCTGGATTCACAATGTATTAAGGGTATTTAGGCAGTTATGTCAATGAAAACATCAGCTTTAAAAACTATGAACCAATTTGTGCTTTAATTCGGTGATTGTAGCTATTTTTAAATTTCAGTGTGAAATGAATTGCCTGGGGAACTTGTTAAAAATTAAAAATGCTCATTCCTGAGGGGCCTTCTCTAGTCTGGGCAGGGCCTTGGAAACATGTATTTTTGAAAATGCACCAGGTGGTTCTGATGATACATATTTTACATAAGAGTTTATGAGAACAAACTCAAAGGTAGGAATTTTCCTCCTTTGTGTTTAGAGTTTTAGGAGTTTTCAAAATTCTCAGTAGATGAAATTTCTATTAATAAAATTATCCTTGGTTGCATTTTCTTCCATTGAGCAAGTGTAAAGACATTGAGTGGCCTGTGACAGTCCCAGTTTTACTGTGTAACAGCTTTATTGTGTATCAGTGTCACCAAGAGGGTGGTTAAAGTTTCTGATTAAGTAGGTTTGGAGTGGGACTTGAGAACTTGCATTTCTCACAGATTTGCAGGTGATGCTGAAGCCCTTCATTTAGGTATCACACGTTGAGAATGACTGGTTTATACGTGGGGAACACATTGCAGGTCTAATAGTAGTTATAAAGCTCTGGTTTCACTGTGGAAAGATAAGCACATGCCAAGAGAACATCTGAGATGTGGGTTAGTCTAGAAAGAGTAGAGTCACACCTCCAACTTCAAGACTGATGGCAGGCATATGCTTAGTGAATGGAAAAGTGGATGAAACTCACTGCATTATTTATATTTTTGTCTTTAAAATTCAAGTGCATTTAGTTGCATTTGTGTATGGTACACACTGTTGTGTTTTCCCTGGCAGAGTAGGTGCTGTTTTAACTTCTCTTTTGGGTTGTGACCAAAATCCCTAAGAGTTATGGTTTAGCTTTCCTTCTCAGGAGCTTCACATTCTGGATATGTTTAATTGGTACTTAACTACATGTATGGTACCTTATTTCAACATGACAGACTAAAAATGACTTAATCTTCCTCTGCCCATTTTTTAAATTTTCTGCAAATGGAAATGTCTTTGTTCTTTGGAATTGTTTTGGCCTCAGCACTCTGTGTGTGTGTGTGTGTGTGTGTGTGTGTGTGTGTGTGTGTGTATGTGTGTATGTAGACTTACAAAGTGTGGCTTTTATCTAAAAAAAAAAAAAAGAAGATTGGGGAATCACTTCTGATTCGAGAAGGTTTTTATTTCAGAGTGAATACTTAAATTTCAGTTTTTACCTAGGGAATGTGTGCAACTCTCTACTTACTACTCTGTATAGTTACTTAGATTGTTGTCAGAAATGCCCTGTTTTGCTTATGACTTCCTAGTAATGCGTTATGCTCTTTGGGGTCTGTCCATGTTATTACATGTGAGCTTCAGAAAGGCAGAGAAGTAGGTCTTAAAAATACTTATGGCAGGCTTATTACCTGTAAATTAAGAGCCACTGTGCACCTGCACCTAGGTGCTTATGGGCGAGGTGAGAAAGAGATGGAACCAGGTAAACAGTAGGTTTAAATAAGAGTTTAGGACAGTGATAGAAGAGATAATTTTACCTTTATATCACAGTGAATAAGCCCATAAATGTTTGTTGATGATAGAGGAATGAGGAAAAGAAACCACAGATCTTGGCAGAAGAGATGAGAATTAATTGTTTGGCCTGGAATTTGGAAAAATAATATATTTGGCTATGAAATTACTTTTGGAGCATTTTGTATCTTTGAGGGAAGGTGTTTGAAATTATACCCTAAAAATAATTTTAAGTTTTATTTCTTAACCTGGGAGATTTACAGTCTCTAAGGTGACAAGGCCAGTTTTCACAGGGGTTGTGGAGGTTATATTGGTGAAGTTTTGAATAGTATTTTGAGAGTAGCTCTGTGGAGAGAGGATTGGCATCAGCCTTCGTGTTACTCCCTTATAGCATACATTCTTTCAGCCTTTTTAACATTTGTTGTAAACAGTCAGAAGAACAAGTGGCGAGTCTGGATTCGTTAAGAGCTGTTTACAGGTAAGTGTGTCTGCAAGTCTAGTGGCAGAAACAGGCGGAGAAGGGAGACCGTGGAACTGGTGATTAGTGGATAGTCGTAGAAGTCTTCAGTATCAAAACAGATTCTCGTAGCAATAGGATGATAGGTTCCCCATTTTGACATACATTATCTGGAGTTCCAAGTGTTACATCTGTTCTTGGTTAACCTATGTTTTAGCCAAGTGTTGGGGGAGGCAAATGATGAAGTCATTGTTTCTAGGATTGTGTCGTATAAAGGTATAATGAAGGAGGCAAGGAGCGGACCAGAAGTAGATTTCTTCATGGACAGAACAGTTTGTTTAATCTTTGTAGTCACTCAGGAAGGTTTTTCATTCCTTTTAGGAAAAAACTGGAAAACGAAAAGCTTTAGGTTCGGATCTTTGTGTGTTCAGGATAACTAAACCAGTGAGACCCTTCTCATTTTTTGAATCAGTGGAAGTGATATGTTTTTGAACTTTGTGGAAGCAGGAAGAATTAAATAGTAAGGAAATGTTACTTTCTCCTTTTTGGGTAAGCTGACATTTAGTCCGCAACCTGTTTCTAAGGTTAATGACTTTCCTATTTAGATTTCAAAAAACAGAAAACATATTGTGTATCTAATTAATCTGAATTCTCCTGTCTTTTTCTAGGAGGTGTGATTGCCTATATCAGTTCTTCCAGTTCGGCCTCTAGCCCTGCTTCTTGTCACAGCGAGGGTTCTGAGAACAGTTTCCAGTCCTCCTCTTCTGTTCCATCTTCTCCAAATAGCTCTAATTCTGATAACAATGGGAACCCCAAAAATGGTGATCTCTCCAGTATTGAAGGCATCCTGAAGAATGATCGAATAGATTGTTCCATGAAAACAACCAAATCCAGTGCACCTGGGATGACAAAGAGTCACAGTGGCGTGACAAGTAAGTTACTTTAGTTTTCAAGGGTTGGTGCCATTAGTTGCAGGTGGGACTTATTTGATCAGTTTTTCATTTGAGTGTAATTTCACCCTCTCTGGGTAATCACAGTTTAGCAGTTAGAGAAGAAATTAGTCATGATTTTAAAAGTTACAGCTTAGAGGCTGCCATAATTGGTTCTTGACACAGAGGAATGTATGTGGTTATGCGCTCTGCCTATGTTTCCTCTAGGGTACCTCCTTCTGCCACATTTTCACAGTTGCCTTTCTTCTTGACTCTTGGTACTGAATCTAGTTTCTAGAACGGAGTACTTACTCGTTGTAGGAAGGGGTTTGCTTTCATGAAGTTGGAGCTAGGAACATTTGGAATTAGAAAACAAAGCAGCATTGGGATAACAAAATGAGTGGTGGAATTTGGACCCCTGAGTGAGTGTGGAGGTAAGACTGGCTGATACAGGGGAGGACAGGTGTCTGAGGTGAATTGAACTCAGTATTGTACAGCGGCCTGTGGAGACCTGTTCACACCTTCTGCCTGTTGGCTTTTTTGCCTGACTTTTTAATTCTTACCTAGGAGAATTGTTTTTAGTTCTGGTTGCAGATATGGTGTAAAAGTAACTCTACACTTACAATATTTCAGTATTTGCTTAAAATCATCAGGAGATGAAAAAAGAAGCTCTCAGATATTTTTAGTGCAGTCCCATAAATTGTATTGTATTTAAAGTTTACTTATTTGAGAGAGAGCGACCAGGGGAGAGGAAGAGAATAAATCCCAAGCAGACTCCATGCTATCAGTGGCAGAGCCTGATGCGGGGCACGGGGCTCGATCTCATGACCTGTGAGATCATGACCTGAGCTGAAACCAAGAGCAGGATGCTTAACCAATTGAGCCACCCAGGTGTGATTTAAAAGAACACTAAGATTTTTTTTGATTTGTTAATTTAGTGTAAAGATTTTTTTTTTGATTTGTTAATTTAGTGTAAAGATTTTTTTTGCACTATAAAAGTAGAATTTGTATCTTTTTAAGGTACTTACAAATTGAATAAAATAAACTGGAGTCAGTTGGAAAGAAAACAAATAGTTGAAGTTTTTCTTCTAGCTTTATACTTGTTTGTCTGTTTGTGTCTTAGAATTTAGTGGCATGGTTCTACTGTGTAAAGTCTGTGGGGATGTGGCATCAGGATTCCACTATGGAGTTCATGCTTGTGAAGGCTGTAAGGTAAGCTACTGATTCTGGGAATAAGGAAGTTGGGAATTAGGTTTGTCAATTTCCACAACTGATAACCTGGGATGATGAGAGAAGTCAGCAGCTACTCTTAAAGTTTTATGCCTTTTATATAGTATTTAAACATAACTTGTTTTGAAAAATATATTCAGCGGTTAAAGTATTTCTTTTTTCTTTAGGATTTTGATCAAAATAAGTTATCTCACTTAAACTTAACTAGGGTATGAAATCGAGCGCACAAATGTGTATCCTTTAATGAGTGAGGCACTGTTCCACGTGGTGGGGAAATAGTAGGGAGTAAAACAGAGCAGGTATTGCTGCCTTGTTGGAACTGAGTTTCAACCAAGTGTTGAATAGGTCTCCTCAAATACGTTGACATTCTGATAGGTCAGATATGAGGAGTTGGGAATAATTCCTAGTAAAAATGTGGTATCTTCAGAAGTAATGCCAAGGGAGTAAAAGAATCTTGAATGTAAATTGATCACTTGGGAAACCTCATTTTTAAGTTCAGTTGAATATTTCTTGGTTAGAGTGTCAGCTAATTCCAAGTGAGACAGTCAATACCTCCGACTTACATCCAGGGAATCTCTCTCTCTTTTTTGAAAATCTGGCCCAGTTCTTTCTCCTGAGTATCAAAAATTAACATGGCCAAAGACACTTGCTCTTGCTGTTTTCTGACTGAAAGCCAGAATCAAGAATACAATTTGGCAAGATACGATGGGTGAGCAAGATAATGAATATACATGATGGAATAAGACATATTTTCTAGGGTGGCTCTGAATGAGTTTTGAGTTTGGTAGCCCTTAATGGCTGGGTCATTTCACAATACCAGTCAGTATTTTATATAGAAGACACATTTTCCCACTGTTTTAAACATTCTGTAAATACTATTTTATTCTTTTAAAAATTTTTATAAAAATGTGAAGTAGTTGTAGAGCTGGCATCACTCTCCCTTTATGACTAGAGAAACAAGAGTATAAGCAAATGAGTCTAATTGTGTATCTTTGATAAATACACATAATTGTTCCATACCCTTTTAGAGATATGTCAAGTTCAGATATTCTGGTGTCTACGTATAATATTGCAGTAATAAAGTGTAAAAATGTTGTATTTCAAAATTACTAACATAGATTCATGAAATGTGTGGTTACGATACTCAAGGAAACTGCAATTTAAAATCTTGGTAACTGTGTTCTTGACTTTTCTGTTCTTCCTGGGAATGTGAAACTGGATATCTTTGAAGACCTATCACATAACATGTGCTTAAATTGTGTAGTAAGGGTAGTTATTGGTAGCCATGTAGCTGGGAACTATCTTTCCTTGGATCATTAGTTGCTCTGTGGGTGTGTGGTGTCACACGTTCCTATAGCTGACAAGTTGCCAGGAATATCTGGCACTTCTAAGTAGACCTTGAATGAATGATCCAGGAAAGACCCAGCTCTATTAATGTAATCCTTGGTTTTAGCGAGGGAATGATAGCTATGGAACCATTTCTCTGTCAACTCTAAAAATCAGTCATTCATATTTTAAGAGTTTTGGAATTTGTGTGTGATTAAAGTTTGGGCTGGAAAATGTGACTCGTAGCAGGGGCTGGTAACAGGGTAAAGTGTAGTAAATAGGTGCTTGGTAAGCTCCAAGATTCTCCAAAGGGAAGAAGCAAAAGAAGAGTTTTGTTGGGCTAGTAGGCATAGGTGCTTATTAAAACCAGTTAGAATCCAGTTAAATTCTGTGTGTCAGTGTTACATATGCCTGTGTTCTAAACGCAGATTATTCCCAAGTAGCTAGTAAAATACTTGTTAGTTGTGAGGGGGTATGCTTACAAGGAGTTCATCTGGATGTTTTTAAATGGATGAGTACATCTCCTTTGTTCTTAGGGTTTCTTTCGGAGAAGCATTCAGCAAAACATCCAGTATAAGAAGTGCCTGAAGAATGAAAACTGTTCTATAATGAGAATGAATAGAAACAGATGTCAGCAGTGTCGCTTCAAGAAGTGTCTGTCTGTTGGAATGTCAAGAGATGGTATGCTCCCACTTTAACAAGCACTCTTCTTAAAACATACGGAGCTAGGCTTTTATTCCTCAGCATAAACCAGACCTGCAGGCCAGTCATCAGTGGCCGTCTTGTGCTTAGAGTGAAGCAGATTTTAGAAAACACATTTTGATACTTTGTAAGATGCCAAATTCATGAAAGTTAAATTTTAGTATTATCACCCTAGAAACAGCTTTTGGCTCTCTTTTTTGGGGGCCTTCTTTTAAATATTTTTTTGTATGTAGTTTGAATACTTCTTTTTTTCCAAAAAAAGAATTCATTTTTCTTCATATAGGCTTGGCTCTTTCTCCTTGATTCTTTAGCATTTCTGAGGAGCCCATTTCTCTATGTGAATTATCTCTATGACTTTCTCAGCTCTAAGATGATAATGTGCTTTTAGCGCATAGGTCTGGATATATTGAAAGGAGATGCAAAATTGAAAGAAAACAGTAGGGTCTAGAGTGAAGGTGGTTGCTAAATTCTGGCACGATCCATTCCCATAAAAAATAAAAGTTAATTTGCGGGACTATTAGTATTTTCTGTGGATGACATCACTGGAAAATTTGACTCTTATTATGCTTAGGGAAATCGCATTTGGAAAGTCTCATTTGGTTCTAAGTAACATAACAGAAGAGTATGAAGTTTTCAGAGGGATTAGTTTAGTAGGATTAATTAAGAATTGCTGAGAATGAACCTGATATTTATCTAGGGGAGGGTCACTCATGGAATCCCTTAGGTTACTCTAATATATTACATAAATACTGTTTGTAATGAGGAGCTTCTTGAGTAATGGATTTCAGCAACTGATGTTTTGGATTTAATTTGCCTGAAAATTTTTTTTATATTACTAGAAATGCTAATACAAAGTTGGTGGATATTGTGATTTCCACAAAAGAACAAAAATAGCAATCATTTGTACGGAGGCAATAGAGGTAGAGTGGAATGTGGTAGAATTGTCCGCTATAGCAATAATGTCAGAGGCTGTAATTGGATTAGGAAGGCTTTCTTGCCAGGTATATTGAATTTTTATTATCTCTGTATAAATGTTAGACTAGAAAGCTTTTCTGTCCCTCAGGATAGGAATGTTGGGGACAGTACACATTTTAAGACTCACCTCTAAAATAATGGAGGATGAATTATTTAATTTTTATTTATTGATTTTAATTAAAATCCAGCAAGTTTTCAGTAATTGCATTTCTCTTGATTGTGCTTATTTTTTAATTAAAAAAAATTTTTTTTTTAAGATTTTCTTTTTTAAGAAGCCGGAAAAGGAGAGATCAAACCATTTAATAGTTGGGTCTTGAGAATAGGGTTATGGAATGAATTGACAAAGGTCACATGTTCAAGGAATGCTTGTACCTACTAGGTTCCATTTAACATTAATGTCTGTATGTAGCTGAATGCCATGTGCCTTCTTAAGAACAGAACCTTCAGCCTTATAATAGGTGCTGTGTAGTAATGTCGACTGCTTCAAACTGTGATTTTCATTAGTTAATTTCAGATTTCTTAGATTGCCTATAAAATACCCAGGACCTAATAAATCTTCTCTTAGCTTTGTTTTGCGAGAAAAATGGAAAGATTTTCCCTTTTACTTCTTATGCTATATCAAAAACATAACCAGCAAGTTTAGAATAATTTGAGCCAGAGACCTACAGATATTCTTTACTTGTATCACTAGCGGCCATAGCTATCAGAGGTTATTTTGTGATATTCTTTGGTATAAACAGGTCTTTTTTAGAATATAGACACTAAATATTTTTTTCTTCAATAGCTGTTCGGTTTGGTCGTATTCCTAAGCGTGAAAAACAGAGGATGCTAATTGAAATGCAAAGTGCGATGAAGACCATGATGAACAGCCAGTTCAGTGGTCATTTGCAGAATGACACATTAGAACATCATGAACAGACAGCCTTACCAGCCCAGGAACAGCTGCGACCCAAACCCCAGCTGGAACAAGAAAACATCAAAAGCTCTTCTCCCTCTTCTGATTTTGCAAAGGATGAAGTGATTGGCATGGTGACCAGGGCGCACAAGGATACTTTTATGTATAATCAAGAGCAGCGAGAAAACTCAGCAGAGACCATGCAGCCTCAGAGAGAACGGATTCCCAAGAGCATGGAGCAATATAATTTAAATCATGACCATTGTGGCAGTGGGCTTAGCAGCCATTTTCCATGTAGTGAGAGCCAGCAGCACCTCAATGGACAGTACAAAGGGAGGAACATAATGCATTACCCAAATGGGCATGCCATTTGTATTGCAAATGGCCACTGTATGAACTTCTCCAACGCTTATACTCAACGAGTATGTGATAGAGTTTCGGTAGATGGATTTTCTCAGAATGAGAACAAGAATAGTTACCTGTGCAACACTGGAGGGAGAATGCATCTGGTATAGTGAAATCATTTTTTGTTTTGTTTTGTATCAAGGGAAACTTTGAAGGTTTTCTTTTATTTGGAGGGGAGTAAAGCAACTTTTGGGGCAGGGGTGGTGTCAGAAAACTTGAGATTTATACAATCTGTTTTGTGCAGTATTTTAGCTCAAATAGTTGTAATAAACGTTGTTTGTTGAATGACCTAATCTCACACAGAACTAGGTACAGGCATGTGATTTGATTGATACTAGGATTGGGATTAGAATTTTTTGCAAAATATGGATCATGTAGAATTGGTCTTTTTTTTTTTTTTTTAGATTTTTTAATGTTTATTTTTGAGAGAGAGACAGAGTATGACCAGGGGGAAGATGGGGTGGGGGACAGAGAGAGAGGGAGACACAAAATCTGAAGCAGGCTCCAGTCTCCATCCGAGCTGTCAGTACAGAGCCCAATGGGGAACTTGAACTTGTGGACCACAAGATCGTGACCTGAGCCGAAGTTGGACGCTCAACCGACTGAGCCACCCAGAGACCCTAAAATTGGTTCTTTAATTCTTAGAAATACCTTTCAAAATATAAGTATTCTGATCAATCACTACCTTATTAGCTTTGGGATTTTTTCAAAGGGCTGATCAATTTAGCTTGCCAAAGTTAGTAGTCCTTTGATTTCTGTGGAGTTTTTTCTTTAACCATTATAGTGCAGAAAGTTTAGTATAGAACATGGATAGGTGTTTTTCTGTTTGAAAATTTAGGAATATTTTAATGCACTGGTTTCTAAGGATTTTCTCAGACTTTATCTTTGGAGATGAGTTAATATTATATAATTCAAGGTTTTTAAAAAGTGTTTTATTTATTATTGAGAGACAGAGACAGAGCATGAGCAGGGGAGGGTCAGAGAGGGGAAGACTCGGAATCTGAAGGAGGCTCTAGGCTCTGAGCTGTCAGTACAGAGCCTAATGTGGGGCTTTAACTCACAAACCACGAGATCATGACCTGAGCCAAAGTCAGATGCTTAACTGACTGAGCCACTCAGGGACCCCCCCCCTTTTTTTTATTTTAATACAGTAGTCTACATGAAAGTACAGTATTTATATTCAGCCAAAATTTCATCAAAAACGGCAGTACCACCATTTCCAGTTTAAACCATGAGGTCCTTTGATAGTGCTTGGTATTTTCTACAGCCAGGTAATTAAAGCCTTCTTTTTTCATTTTCAAAATAGCTGACTCTATCCCAATTCTTTTGTTAGGGAGTTTTCTTGTCATTTGTAAGTATTTGATTCCATGAATCTTAAAGGTGACCTTATATTTTATTAGACTTACTGGCTGCCTTAGGAGGGAAAAGTCTGTAAGCATTTAGGTTTTAATTTTGTGGTATTCTCCATGGTTATACAATCACCCCATTCCTGGATCGCCTATGGATTTAGCAAAAATTTAAAGGCTGATTTTACTAATAGAGTATACAATGAATTTCATAATCCTTTTAGTGTTCTTATACCTTCTTCGCCTTCCCAGTTTTTCCTCACCAATCCTTATTTGGAAAGTGCCTTTTGGATCTCCCGTCATTGTTTTCTAATTAAACAAGTGGGGGCCAGTAGTCATACCAGTGTTTATGAAATAAATGGTCAGTGACCTTTTTAAAAAAGTGAGGCATCTCACTATTTTTCCTTCTTTGAAATTATAACATTGTAATTGTGCTATTTGGAAAAAAGTGAGTTTGAAATACTAAATGGCGACTTGAGTTCTAGGCCTGTGACTTCTAGCTGTATTTGGACAAATCATTATCTCTTAGAGTCTCTTAGAGTCTCATTTTCTCATCTAGGAAATGGTACTTCTATTATCTGCCGTAACTAGTGAATAGGATTGACAATCGAGTATGTATGAATTTGTTTGAAAATCATAAAACCAGCATAAGGTGTCAGCAGTGTTACAAAATAAACTCTTATACCTGTGCAACAGGTTTTTGAAATAACTTAGGCTACCTCTTTTATGAGAAGTTAATTGCTATTTAAACTAGGTTGCCACGAGGCTTTTTAACATAAGGCAAGTAGTAAGAAGAGAAAATGTTAATATTAGTAGATTGTACCTGTGTCTGAAAATTCGTTTCAGATTAGGGTTTCCAATGACTGAGATGCTACTTTTGAAATGTCTTTGCTGTCTCTCACAATTGAAGACTTTTTCTGTTTTGTGCATACTAGGTTTGTCCAATGAGTAAGTCTCCATATGTGGATCCTCATAAATCTGGGCATGAGGTCTGGGAGGAATTTTCAATGAGCTTCACCCCAGCGGTGAAAGAAGTTGTGGAGTTTGCAAAGCGTATTCCTGGGTTCAGAGATCTCTCTCAGCACGACCAGGTCAACCTTTTAAAGGCTGGGACTTTTGAGGTAGGTTTTATTTATCTGGAATATTGATGCAGGGTGTGGGTAGTATTTTATTTTCATGTACATTTTCTTCTTTTCTAAGTAAGTATTTATAGTCCAGAGGCTGAAAGTACCAACAAGAGAATAATAATCTCAGGATCTTGGGAAGAGATGAGATAAAGCCAGAGTTTCTTAGGACTTGAAATGTAACTGCTATGTATTCCCAGAATACAGGCTTCATCCAGGTTGTAGTATTACTTTCAAGCGTGGACTGCAGGCAGGTTCTGTAGAGTGTTATTAGATACCTCTTGAAAGCCTTGCCTAGCGTTTGAGCACAGAATACATGGCGTAAATAGAATATGTTTTTTCTCTTTTAGGAGATTATAGAGTATTTGGGGGATGTGTGAAACGTGTCTTATGTGCTACTTCATACTCTCTCAGCCTCCTCTCGTCCAGAATCTGTGACCACATTTTCTACTCCAGTTTCTCTTGCTCTGATGTATTCTGCCTGAGTTGGGGCAGCCACTGTTGCCAACTGGAGTAGGACACAGAGTGCCTCTCTTTGTGCCAAGTTAGATGCCTCTGACCTGTCTTCCTCAGGAGTTTCCTGGTGCTGCTGAGGTGTGCCTCAGAGCTTACCTAAGCGTTATTCCAAAACACGTAGGGTGGCAGTGGGAAGTTGGTGTCTAGGGGGCCAGAT
Organism: Helogale parvula; assembly: GCA_004023845.1. NCBI lineage: Eukaryota > Metazoa > Chordata > Mammalia > Carnivora > Herpestidae > Helogale > Helogale parvula. The sequence goes on from PJEM01015382.1 coordinate 12,484, forward strand.
CCAGTCAGCGGGGGAAGAGAGCCAGGGGACATTATTCTCTTCTCCCTGCTGGCCCCCTAAGACTGAGCTGTCAGTTATGAATGATATTGAGTGGTGGCCAGCTCAGTAATACATCCTCTGAAATTTTCTCTCTTTCCTTCCTAGTCTCACTTCCTTTTTCCTTAATCTTGTTTTCATATGTGGTAGTGCACACCCCACATAAACTTTTGCCTTAGGCTCTATTTTCTGGGGCACCTGGCTGGAAAGGAGGAGCCATACTCATTAACAAAATAGCTATGGTATAATTTAAAAGTAAAATCATTGGGTTAGGATTTTTCAACGTAAGGGAAAATATTAGAGTTAAGATTTAAACTCTGACTCTTAGAGGGATGTCAGTGATGAAGTTTAGTTCACCCATATTTGAGGTTGGACGACTGGGGCTTAGAGAGGTGAAAAGATCTTTCTCTGATACCAATAAATTTGTAACATAGGACCAGAACACAAATCCCAGACTCCAGAACTAGCATTCTTTCTACCTTGTGATTTGTCTTGGGATTCCTGTGTTCTAGAGTTAGAGCTGTCTTGGGTGCTTGGGTGGCTTAGTGGATTGGTTTTAGCTCAAGTCATGATCTCATGGTTCATGGCTTTGAGCTCCATGTTGGTCTCTGTGCTGATGGTGCAGAGCCTGCTTAGGATTCTCTCTCTCTCTCTCTCTCTCTCTCTCTCGCTCGCTCGCTCGCTGCCCTTTCTCTCTGCCACTCCCCTGCTTGCTCACTCTCTCTTTCAAAATAAATAAAAACTTGAAAAAATTGAATTTGAGCCATCTTCTTAAAAGGCTCATTCTCTTTTGGATTGTCTTGAGTAAAACAGATCTTTGCAAGAATTGCAAAGGGAAGGTGTTTGTTCAGTATTCCTCTGGTTTTGGGACAAGTATGTGGCATAGATGTCACTATTTTATATAGTGGAGGGGGTGCTGTCAGTAAGCAGTTGTTGATTTGTTTTGGATCTGAATTACAACTTGGTGTCTGGAACATTTGTTATAGTTTTCTTTGTGTATTGTCTCTTTAGGTTAGGTTATGGTTCCTTGAAGTAGTCTAATTAGAGTTTATCTGCTACATTTGCCTTGGCTGCATTTGGTGTTTTGATGTCTCCAAGTGCTGTCGCACTATTAGCATAGTGTCCTTTTTGCATACGGTTTAGGGACCATAATAGAGTTTCAGAGAATTACAGGACTGAAGTATTTTGCCCCTGGTGGCTGGAATTTTTTTGATATGCTCTTTGGGATATTTATTGCTTTAGTAGAGAATTTGCCTTAAGGAAATGGTTTTGGGTAGAAATAAACTAAGTCTTTCTTTTATAACCTTCTTTTATATGTAGGATGTTTCTCAACTGACTTGAATACTGAATTGTTTCTTAGTACTCCTTCAAATACATTTAAGTCTTTTTCTTTTTGCAGGTTTTAATGGTACGGTTTGCATCATTATTTGATGCAAAGGAGCGTACTGTCACCTTTTTAAGTGGGAAGAAATACAGTGTTGATGATTTACACTCAATGGGAGCAGGGGATCTGCTAAACTCTATGTTTGAATTTAGTGAGAAGCTCAACGCCCTCCAACTTAGTGATGAAGAGATGAGTTTGTTTACAGCTGTTGTCCTGGTATCTGCAGGTAAGCAAGCCGGTTCAGAATTGTGCCTCACCTAGAATACAGTGACCCGGGGGGAGAAGATGGAACTCTGTTCCAGCAAGCTGTATAGAAGGCAAGAGGGCCTTAAGAAGATGCTACACTTTGTGAATCTGTTATTTTTGATAATTAATTTTCTAAATCATGACATTAGAAGACAGAAGTGCTATATAGTAATAAAATGATGTTTAGATTGAGGCCTCACATTTACCACAAAAGTCTTTGTCTTTAGCTTTTCATCATTTTTTTTTTACAAGTCTGAACAGTTACTTTTGTGCATTTAATCTTTAAAACAGTAGGTTGTTCTGATATGAATCTATGTTTTAATCAAAATATGTGAGTTACTTAAAAATGTTAAAAGTAGCAAGATATATTAGTGTGGTTTGTTACAAATACCGGTGATTTATGAGTAGACTTTTATTCCGCTTTGCCACTGCATTTTCTATGTGACTTGCATAAATAATTCTATTCTTTGGGTCTTGGTTTCCTCCTCCTGTGAAAGGAAGGGCTTGTACCATATGAACCAGCTTGGGATCTGGCAGAGAATAGGTATTTAGTTACTGTTTGAATGAGTGATCAAGATTTTTGAGTCCTAACATTTAATATTTGTTAGTATGAATCATTGATGATTTCCAGTTTCCCAGCCACCTTGAATTTTTATTATAGTTATTTCTGACCAAAGTATTTCAATTTAGATAATAGCTATTAACATAATAGCAAATGGGAAATTGATATACCATGACTTTCCTGGGGATATGTAAGTACCAGCCATTTTTTGGTATCACTGACGTGACTTTAAAACATTTGTTGAGAATTTTAAAGTATTTTGATAGGGCTTAACTGTAAGTTTCACATTTGCTGCCTGCTGTGTAAAAGCCATTCTGTCAGGCATTGTGAGGATTATAATCCCTGCTTATGAAGCTAAACTGTAAATCAGTAACTCCTGAGGAGAGTAAGTTCTTTGTATATCTTAAAGGGGCCTGTACATCAGTGGAATAAAATTTATGCCATTTAGAAGCATAACTTGGCTACCTTTTCTAATCAGTCTACCTAGGTAGCTAAAAATGCATTTATGATATGGAATAGTATGAAAGTACCATGCTAATAAGGAATACCTATTTTCTTAGTAACCTTGTAATTAATGTCCCTTGCACTCTACCTACCATTTTGCAGTCTCTTGAGAAATAATTATTAATAGTTTGAGTTGACATCAGATTAATAAGGCTATTATTGTGAAACTAAAGTAATCCATGCTTGTTTCTTTATCTGATAAATACGCCTTATGTGCTGGAGAAGGTAGAACAAGTATTAAGACACAAGCTTGCTTTCTAAGTATTTATGTTCTATTTGGAGAGATTGAGCTGATGCAGAAAGCTTTATGGTACAAAGCCATATGGTTCTGACTAAGGCAAGTAGGAGTTATAGGAAGGAAGATGAAATTACCTGAGCTTTGTGGGGAAGATGAAAGTGGAACTGGAGATGGATCATTAGGTTTTCCCAGCAAAAAAGTGATGGAGCAGTTTGGGAAAGCACAAGATCGGGCATGGGCAGGTGGCCAAAGCCTGACATGTATGTACATCAAGGAGGAAAGGGACCGAAGGCTTGTTAGTTAAAGGGACACCAGGTTATGGAATGACTACCATGAGGAAAAATATGGGGCAGTGGAAAGGCACTGTAGGGGAGTGATCAGGCATGAACAAAGTGATGCTTTAACGTTAGTTGTGCATTTTTATCTTGGGTGGATGAGACGAGTGAGCTGGAGCGTCAGGTTGAGAAGCTGTTGAAATAACTTCAAGTAGGAGGCAATGGAGTGAACTCTCTGAAGTAGGTGTGGTAGAGGAGGTGGAGAAGGAAGGACTGTCCCAGAGACGGTTCAAAGGAAGAAATGATGGCAGGGGAGTGAGGGGGAGCTCTGTGCCAGGAATCGTGCTACTTCGTTGATATTTTCTACGAAGGGTGATTTTTAAAAAATAAGTTTTATTTATTTTCTTAAAAGTTTACTTATTTGGGAGAGAGAGCATGGTGGAAGGGCAGAGAGAAAGGAGAGAGGGAATCCCAAGTAGGCTCGATGCTGTCAGCGCAGAGCCCCACTTGGGGCTTGATCTGAATTGTGAGATCATGACCTGAGCTGGAATCAAAAGTCAGACACTTAACTGACTAAGCCACCCAAGTTCCCTGCTTTATTTTTTTCCCCTGATCTTAAGAATAATATAGGTTCTTTGCAAAAGCAGAAAATACTAAGATGAAAATAAAGATGGTAATATCACTACCAAAAAAGATCACTATCAACATTAGGGGGGGTCTCTGTCTATTCACCAGTCCATCCATTTACCATTTCCTGCTTATTGATTTATGGTACATAAAAAAGTGTTTGACATACTAAGTGAAAAAGACTGACTATAGAAGAATAATGCATTCTTATTTTTGTTATGTCTGCATATTTGAAGATACACAATCAACACATATACATACATACATAAATTTCATATATTTTAAAAATGTTGTTTTCACTGATAGTGTTCATGGAAGACTTACACCTTTATCACCTAAAAAGGACTATTGTTATTGTTAAAGTAGAATCTAGACCGGTAAATAAAGTCTCTCCTTCCTTCTCCCAGCCTGCTTTCCAGAGAACTAGATTTGTAACCATCTCTCTTTGTAATTTTTCTGGCAGTTGCCCACCCAACTCTAAATACAGGGTAGAGGTGGATTTTTTATTGAGTGGATACAACTGAGTAAAGTATCTTACTTTTTATAAGTTTAATTTTTACAGTTTAATTTATTTAAAAATTTAATATCCTCACATACTTTTATCTTTCACTTTTACATAAATTTCTCAGTTTAGATCAAATCTTCTCCTTAGACAGGGATACAGTATCGTTTTCCTCCATATCCTGGCTTCTTTAGCTATGCCATTTGTTTTACATTGTCAAGGATAAAAATATTTACATTCTCTTCTATAGGTGTGATTAGTTTCTGTGCTTCGTTTATCAGATGATTCTAAATATTGAAAATTAAAAATTGTACATTTATAGCATTAAGATTATGTGAATAGTGCTCACAGTACTCACACGGTGGGATTGAAATGGTAGACAAGGCAATGTAAATCTTGCCCTAAACCTCCACTACCCAAGGGGGGGAATGTTCCAAGTATCAGATAACAAATGGATTCTTTATGTTCTCTATCAATTGCTTAGAATTCAGCAACATTATAGTTTGCTTTATATTTAAAATCGCTTTTTGTTTTTCTTGGAATCTGCAGTTGCCATCTGGGTTTTGTTTTGGTTGTCAAAAGAAATGCTAGTTAGTTTCTAGATCTCATTATATAATTTTATCCTCACAACAGACTTCTGATGTGAGCTAGTGTACGTTATCCTCAAATATAGATGAGGAATTTGAGTAACCAGAGAGGTTAAATAATTTGCTCAGGGTCGTGCATTTTTAAAAGTTGGCTGAGCATGCCTTTGAACTCCTGTTAGTCTTTGAAGGTTCAAAGCCTTTCTGCTGTACTACTTGTTTACAGAATAGCTCTAGCTGCTAAGGGAGAGAGAAATCTCAAACATGATACTTGGCCTATGAGGTTGGAAGACTGTTGATACCATGGAGAAAAAGGGAATTATACCTGAAAGGTAAATTTTTCTTGAGATTGTGTGAAATGGCAGCAGTCATTTGCAGTTGAAGATGAGGGACAGGCATATACTTCTGAGACCAGAGTTCGTCTAGAAATGGATTTTGGTTGTCCATGGAAGGAATTTAACTTCTGTCTTGTAGGAAGTGAATATGAATAGAGAAATTAAGGGAGCAGCACAGGCTTGGGAGAGGGATGAAAAACTAGCTAAGGAAGGAGAGGAGAGATGTAGCAGGAATTAAACTATACAAGTAAGTAGTATAGTATGTAGTACATCATTTAGAAGATAAACTTCCATTTCAATCTGTGCATTCTATTGTTATAATTTCCAGAACATTATTGTGTATGATCCAGCTAGATTTGTAGGTAGATTATTTGGCCTTGATATCATGAAACCATGGTTGTAGAAACTGAGATTTTTACGAAAATTTAATACAGTTTACATTTTTAGGTATAGGAATCCATTTCCCTGAAGTTCTGAGTTGTATAGAAGAAGCCATAGGTCATCCCAACACAGAATACTCACTGAAGGACTTCTAATGCAAATACCTTCCTTACCTGTGTGTTTCTTTCTTTTTTTTTTTTACATTTACTTATTTTTGAGAGATAGATACACAGAGTGTGAGCAGGGGAGGGTCAGAGAAAGAGGGAGACACAGACTCGGAAGCAGGCTCCAGGCTCTGAGCTGTCAGCACAGAGCCTGATGGGGGGGCTTGAACCCACAGACTGTGAGATCATGACCTGAGCTGAGGTCAGCTGCTTAACTGACTGAGCCACCCAGGCACCCCATTACCTGTGTGTTTCTTTGCCTATTTAGATTATTTTGCTTGTGGGGTTCATTAACATTCCTAACCAGTTGTTGGTATTGTTAAGTACTGATGATATGATGCAAAGCAGGTACTTTCTTCTTATAATAAGGGCCCTCTAAAGGAAGGAATTTTGGTTTGTGGCGTTCAATGCTGATTCTGTAGCATCTGTCACAGTAGCCACACACATTCAGTAAGTGTTTGGTGAGGGAATTAATATATTGCAAGAATGTTAAAGAAAACGGTTACTTGAATATTAAAGGCAAATGTCCGTTTGACCAAAGTCAAATGTCAAGAGGTCTTTTGTCCATGTAACAATTTGTCTGAAAACATGACCCCCTCCAACCAGTAGTCAACATTCAATTTGTTTCTTTTTCCATAAGAATTAGCACATAGTTGAATAATAATCGAAATTTTATTGAATGTAAGATAAACCTATTTTCATCATTTTTTTGTGCACTTAGAGCTAATCATTGCAGTGGCCTTCTTAGCTCCCAGTTACAAGACAGAGCCTCGCTATCCTTATAAAACACGAGTAAAGGGTTTGAATGGCCAGAGAATTTTGCTTCCTTGGCAGTGTCTTTCTAATTAATTACAACTCCCTGTATTAGGAGCCTCTGAACATTTCTTGTGCATTACTGCCTCCTATTGTAAAGGGGAGAGATAGCCCTTGATGATGAAAAACCGTCTATGGGCAAACAACATAGGTGTGGCTAATTTTGAGATACTCTCCTTTCTTGTTGGTTTATACTAAATCATTAACACTTTGTATGATGAGCTTAATAAACACAATGAAAGTGAATGCTTGGGTTGTAATTAGGTAATAAAGTTGCATAGCGTATTATCCTTATCACATAACAAATTACCTTAAAACTTAGTGGCTTTTTACCGCACAGTTTCTGAGTATTAGGAATATGGTACGGCTTAGATAGGTACCTGTGGTTCAAGGTTTGTTAGGAGCTTGTAGTCAAACTGTAAGCGGGGCTGTGGTCAACTGTGAAGGCTCAACTAGGTAAGGATCTGCTGTTTCTAGGTGTATTCATGTGGTTGTTGGCAGGATACATTTCCTTGCAAGGTGTTGGACTGAGCGCCTTAGTTCTCTGCTGGCTGTTGGCTAGAAACCACCGTCAGTTCCTCAGCACCTGGGACATTCCATAGGCCGCTCACAACGTGGCATCCGGCTTTTCTCAGAGCAATTGAGCAAGAAGAGTATGCTAAAGATGGAAGTCAGGTGTTTTGTGTTTTTTTTGTAATCTATTTTATTTGTTAGTAGTGAATCAGTAAATCGCCCACTCAAGGGGAAAGGGATTCCCAAGGGCATGGATACCAGGATGAGGGAGTCATTGGTGGCCATTTTAGAGGTTGCCTGCCACACATGGTAACATACAAATGTGGAAATATTCCAAATAAAGTAAAATTCATATTTGTAAACTACATTATTCATTATATTTCCTCATTGAGAAGCAGTTGAAATTAGCAAGTTGGCATCTAATTTTAAAAATCAGAACCTCTAGTTTTGTGAACAAAATACTAAGCACTAAAGAATTTTGATTTATCAAGCTTACTGTGTGATGTATACCTTAATAATATAATCAATAGTTAACAAAAATTTGCCATTGGGATTTACAAAATGTTGTCAACTATCTTTTGCCTTTGTTCCAATGTATGAAACTTTGTTTTAATTTCATTAATTAGATTGACAAGCAAGAATTATATTTAATGTTTTCTCTTAATTGATGTTTATCTTTATGTTAATAATGTGTTCTCTATTCATGTCTCTCTATTCCTTACCATTAGATCGATCTGGAATAGAAAATGTCAACTCTGTTGAGGCTTTGCAGGAAACTCTCATCCGTGCACTAAGGACCTTAATAATGAAAAACCATCCAAATGAGGCCTCTATTTTTACAAAACTTCTTCTAAAGTTGCCAGATCTTCGGTCTTTAAACAACATGCACTCTGAGGAGCTCTTGGCCTTTAAAGTTCACCCCTAAGGCCTTTGTTTATTTAAATATGAACTGACTTATGCTAACTGTACATTTTGTGCTAAAATGCTTATTTATATGTGTATACCATATGTGGAGATAGAAAAGACCTTTAAGACAATACAAGATTGTAGGCCGTCTCTGTAATCATGCAGTAGCTGTTTGGATTGAGGTTTCTCCAGCCATGGTTAGACATTGACCGCATTTCCCCTTTAGACCAATCAGCTGTGTCACACTTAAACTGGAGAAGTTACACTGAATTATAGTCACACTGAATGTTAGACTTTTCATCTGCCAAAACCAAAAACCATTTTGATCTCCCTGTGGTATAAATATAACGCACAATCACAAGTATATGAGGACTTAAAAATTAACCTTTTGTGGTAGAAATTCTGTTGTATGAGGAAAACTTGATTTCACCACAAGACCATTTGATCTGGTAATTGGAGACACTGAGCAGGTTAGTAGTTTGCGTGACCACTGTTAAAGTGTCTGATCCTGGGCAGGTGGGTTGGTTGTGGAAAATGAAAATTGATAGTGTTCTCAGTGCCCCACCTCACAGATACTAAACAATGTCTATAAAGCGTGTTTACCTCTTGGGAGATAGGCACTATGTAAATAAGGTAACATTTTTGGTATAGTTTTCATAATATCTCTTATTTCTAAATATTTCTGAGAAATCATTTCACAGTCCACACCAACCTGTTATTCAGGGTTCCTGCATATGTGTGGGGATATCCTCTTGGCACACACATATTCAAAGTTTATGGGTACATCAGACACATAGTATGTGTACATAATATCTGTGTGAACATAGTTAGACACAAACACATTTCTTCACAATATTTTAAACTGTGAAGAACTTTATCATTCAATAAACTTAAAATAAGACGTGTCAAAGACTCAAGTGAGGTGCATTTTACCTGTTGATGACATAACCATTGCTTTAAATGTTTAGACAATAGAATATTGAATTTATGCTCTATTTTTATTTAAGCAGCACTTAATGTAAAAGTACAACAGGCAAGGGAGTCCAGATTTCAAAAAATATGTATTTTAGAGTTCGTCTTTGATAGATCTTTGGTTCAGGGTACTAGTCGTTTGAAAGTTCATTCAGATTTTTACCTTGTACTAAAAAAGGTTACATTGCCCCTTATACACATGCTGCAGCTTGATGATAAAGATATTGATCGTTTTTGGAGAACCAATCAATGTTTAAGAAAACCGTCTAATATGTTGGCTGTGCGTGTGCGTGTGCGCATGTGTGCGCAAGTGTGTTCTGAGTCCACTCTTCTTCTTTTCCTAAATAACACTACAGGGATTTTATCAAATTAGATTTAATCTAGAATTTGAAAAACATCATTTGGTGTGTGTGACCTACAGGCTTAGAAATGGTACAGAGACATTTCATCCACATTTCTAATATTGGGTTTTATTAAGTAGAGAAGACCAGCCTCTGTTGATGGCAGTGGGAGAAATAGCCAAAGGTGAGGATTTTATGTATGTCTTTCTGTTTCCCTGGAAAATTACAATTAATTGGAATTTTTTGGAAAAGATTGCCTTCTGTATAATTTTGGGATTATATAAAACTGCAAGAATGGAAAGAGCCTGCTTTACTGTACTCAGCCTGTTACCTTCCTGATATGTGAGCAGAATGCCTTATTTTGTATCTTGTTTAACTTGTTGCTACTGGGACTTGAATTTCTGTGGCACTTGTTAAGTAAGTTAAAAAAAAGAAGTTAAATCCTCTCATTATTAAAGAGGAAAGGTGATGGTGATGTCTGTAATACAATATAAACCATAATCGTGATTTACCTTACATTGGTAAGACTTTTATGGGATATACAGTATAGTTTTTGTGAATTATTTACATGATAGCATTATCTTTTTATAATTTTTTTCCTATGATAAATGCATAGTTTTCTTCTATGGGGAATAGAAACGGCTTTTTGAAGTAATCCTGAAAACCTCAAAGATCATGTTTATTCTTAATTTTTGCCTTTTGCATAAGCCTCTTTATATAACATGTTATCTTTAAAACAATTACTGTCTTTAGGAATGTGTAACCAGAAGTATGTTAGTATTGCTTATAAAACTTTAGTTAGGTTCAAAATATACATGTATACATCTATATATAGGTATGTAGGTTTGCATTTTGTCTTGTAACATTTTATTTGAACAAATTCTTCCTATAGGTAATGGGAAACAAAATTAATAGTTCATATGCCACTTGTAGCATCTCTATATTTGAAAATAGCCCAATGTTAAAACTTCTAAAATTAAACCAGCAGCCTATTATAAGCACATTCTTTGATTGAGTCATTGGGTATAAACTTACTAAATGTGGAGAAGACAACCAGTTTGGGAAACTTCTGAGTTGGTGGGACACTGTTGATTAATTGATAATGTACTGTATGAATTAAGTGATGCTTTAACTCTGATTTTACATTTTAAAGTTAAAATGTGGGCATTATGTCAGCAAACTTAAGGGCATTATGTCAGCAAGCTAAACCATTTTCTGTGCTTTTAATGTATCTCTTTACATGATCTGAGAGAGGATTCAAGCTTTTTAGAGAGAAATAGCTGAGGGAAAGGGGAAACATCTTCTTGAGTTGAAGCTTTTCCTTAATGGCGATGGCTTAATTACAGATAAAGCTAGAAGGCAATTTCAGTGGATTAAGTGTATAGCTTTTGTATCTACATTTCAAGAAATTACCATTGTTAACTTGATAAGAAATGATTTATTTTACGTAAACATCATTGCAAAGCCAGGTGTAGAAGCTCAGCTAGATTTATTACCGTGCACGAGAGTAAATACCTATCTCAATTATTCTTTTCTTTTTCCAATATAAAGTTTGCTGAATGTACAAGAAGAGTTTATCACTTAGGATATAGAATTTTTTTAGGGGTTGGGGGGATGGGATCTGTCAGGAAATCACCTATAAACAAAGATTGTCTTGATTTGATTCAAAACGTAAAACTTGAAGCTATTCTTGAACTAACGTGGAAAAATAAAATGGCTATTGTTTTAAAAACGATAGAAATATATTGTCAAGATATGAATTACATTTATTTTCTACAAACTGTTAATTGATGAGGACATGGGTAATATCTTCATGTTTCTGAAAAGTAATCTGTACATGGGGGGAGGGGATAATAAATATTATTTCTAACCAACTGTGGTTTTTGGTATCTTTTTATCTTGATGTTTTTGTAAGACTCTAACTTTCCTACTTTCCCTTGAGCACAGATGTCTCACCTAAATCTCTGATTCAGCATAGGGGAATGTATATATGCAGGGCTCCTTTTAAAAGATTTTAGGGATGCCTAGGTGGCTCAGTTAGTTAAGCAACTCTTAGTGTTGGCTTAGGTAAGGAAGTCCCGATTTATGGGTTCTAGCCCCACATTGGGCTCTGTGCTGACCGTGCAGATCCTGCTTGGGAATGTCTCTCTCCCTCTCTCTGTCCCCCCCCCCCCCCAAAAAAAACCCAATAAAAGGATAGTAAAAGACTTTAGTTTGTTTAGAGAGTCCAGTAAGGATTGTTGCTGTTTTCTGTAATGCCAGATGAATAGTGGTTTGCTGTATCTGGTAAGGTAATCTTCCTTAGAGATGGTAAGAGAGGAAAGGGGTGCTTGATCTAGCCAAGACTCAGCCTTGACCATGAATGGGATAGGGTACCTCAAGCAAGATCACTACCCCCTTTCTCCTTTCCCCTTTCCTACAACGTGTAGCCATTCGGGCAAGGTCCCTGCAGTTGTTTTCCAGGCTAGTAATACCCACTACTTCTCTGTGGATGTTAATTGATACTAGGTGGGAGAAATGGGCTCCTTGATTAAATAAACTTGGAAATGATGGGTTAACAAGGTTCCTGAGATGTCTTTATGTCAGTCCTGTTCTCTAATGAGCCAGTGTGTATCGGGAGTTTTTTAGGAAGTGTTTAGTGGAATGCAGTTTTTCCCAAACTTCTCTGCCAAGTGGGCTCTCCCTGCCCTTTTTTCTATGTTGAGCACTTGTTGGGACTCCTTGGAAGGTGTGATTTCAGGAGAAAAAAACCTTGGCCCCCTTTGGTTGTTAAGAATATTGATCACATTCTGTGGATTATTGTACACATTTGTAATTTGCCCTCTTTTTTGCACAGTATAAGAAACCGCTCCTAAATAAAGGTGTGGTTGATGGAAAACAAAATAGATTAAATTCCTTTTGAATGTTGGAAGTGCTGCCTGTGAGTAAATGAGTAAAGACAGCCAATTTATGGATCTGGTTTTAGTTTTCACACTCACTTGGGCCTGTTAAAATTTGTCACATTTGCTTTTCTTTATTCTCGGTCATCTAAAGGTTTAGTAACAACTATGGCCTCTCTTCTAGTAGCTGCGTCAGAGTTGGTGGAGGAGCCAAAAGGGCAGTCTTGCGAGGAACTCACAACCTTTCCAGAATGTTTTCTGTGGGGCACAGTCCCAGGAATGTAAAGATAGTCTCAAAATTAGCATTTCCCAACATTTTAATATACATTACTAAAGAGGATGAGGTCATTTAAATAAGACTCAAATACCTGGGTAAAAATGGTGTTTTTAAATACTGTTTTTTTCTCCGGTTTCCTATTGGTGTCCACAGAATTGAATATGATCTAAAAAGTCTCTAAGATAAGTTCTGTGCTTTTTCTTGTCAACAGTTTCATTTTTCCCTCAATTCTCCTTATCCTTAGTCCTCCTGCCTCATTACTTTGTTGCTTTGCTTGTAAGTTTTCATGTATTTCCCCCCCTCTACAATAGCTATTTCATTTCCTGTTCAGGTTCTGCAGTTGAATGCAACTCAGGTAGTTTCCAAAGTGGAAAGCACCTACGCTGTCATGCTCTCTTGGTCATCTTTTTGTTCCTTACATTTAGGCTGCTCTAAGATGTTTTATCCAACAAGACTTTTGAAGAATAAACTGATGGTTTAGTTACTCATCTTACACATTTATTGAACTTGTATGTCTCAGGAATTTTTTAAAGATCCAAATGCAAAATGAGTTTCCTTGAAAACCCAGGGCACTAATCCAAACGGAGTTGTGGAAGTTGTGCACACATGGAGGAAATGGCCACCAACCATAGCATCTCAAGTAGTAATTGCCAGCAAATGCTGTTCCAGCCTTGGGGTGCTGCAGCCAGCTTATAAGGTCTCTTGAGGTCTCATGGTTCCATTTCCAGGAATTTACAGAACTGGTTGTTAGAAACAGCCATTATTAAAAAATTATATAAGCTTGCAACTGAATTCTATTGGAGCAGATAATGCTCAAAACACCCCTAGTTATTTTACAGTTCGCTGTTATTTATGTTTTTGAGGCTCAATACCTTTATTTTTATTTAAATGTGCCTGCACATCTCTACCCAACTCCGTAAGTGATGGCACATTGGTAGCTCAAAATTGGCTGTGGTAGGATTATTTATAATATGGAAAGCTCCAAATGCTAGGACTCAGAGCTTGATTTATTGTATTTTTGGTTGTCTGGATTTAGGAAAGTGATGGAGAAAGTGAATACAAATTACACTTAAAAGTGCCCCATGCCTGGAGCCCTTAAACACTGCAAATAGAAAATTGACAAAATAGTCCAGTATTTGAAAACTGATTCAGCAAAGAAGTTGGTCGCATCAATGGTAAATCAAGCTCTGACATAATTTTTGTTTTATTAATATACTTAAAACATCAACATTTATGTCAGAACTGCACTTGGGTGTCAGCTGCAACTTCAGCAAAAATAATGGAATGCATTCTGTGAAAAATTAATTCGTTAATGGAATTTATGGTAAAGAGTATTGTAGAATTTGTAGAAGAAATAATATGTACACACAGCATTCATACATAAACACACATTCAGTAAAGATAATACACACACACACACATTCATAAGGTATTTTCCCTCAGAGTGGTAGTTAAATGTTTACCAGCACACCACCGTTAACCCCAATTCTGTTTCCTAAAGGAAACCAAGGCTCAGAGAGTGTAAGTAATCTGCTCGAGGTCACACCGCTGCTGAGTGGAGAGTTGGGCCGTGAAACCCAGATGTTTGGGCAGAGGGTTTGCCCTACGTCTAAGTGAGGAGCACTGGGCTTGGGGTCTCCCTGGCAGAGTGGTTTTAGCGAGTCTGCTCTGGTCTGTATATGTCGAGCTTCTGTTCATGGGTTTGGGGATGGGTAGAGGGGAAGCTCTTTAATCAAGGATTCAGTGCATAATGTGAGTTTGCCGTTATCCTCCAGCCCCTACATAAAATTTCTCTTATGCGTAAGAAGCCTCAACTACTTCAAGTGGTTGCAAGACTAAACGAGCTGTCAACAGTGAGCTGCAAACAGCGAAGTCCTAGACAGACACGAGGTAATTGTTTTTCCTTAAGAAACGCAGGAAGTAGTCCCCTGGGGGTAGTGAGTGTGGAAAGCTGGGCCCCTGATGAGGTTCTCCCGGGGGTCAGTCTCCCAGGGAGGCCTTTCTCCGCGGGGAACTGCTCGGACAGTGAAGACTGTGGTCACCTCAACCTTCAGCTATTACGGATTTCCGGGAACTTCCTCGGGAGAAGCTAAACCAGCCACAAACGATGACCAAGTCCGTGTGGCATTTCCAAGCCCCCAGACCAGAATACAGTATTCTCCCTTCTCGGCAGTTCAGCTTTCTGGGATCTCAATTAGCCGCGGCCGGAAGCCAGTGATTCTCCTGAAGGAAGTAGGAGCCCATTGTGACGGCACAAGGCCCGCCCACCACGTTCCCCAGACGTCATCACGTAGGCATTCCGCGTGTGCTGTCATCACAAGGAGAAGGGTGAGTACGGCGCGGGGAGGTGTTTTCAGAAAGCACTTTCACGTACATTTTATCACAGTATATTGTTATGTTATTCTTTTAAAAAGTTATTTGTAATCTCTCGCTGCACCTAACTTATAAATTAAACTCTGTGATAGGTGTGTATGTACAGGAAAAGTCATGATGTATATCCAGGGTTCCCTACTTCCCCGGGTTCAGGCATCCACTGCGGTCTTGGAATGGATCTGCAGCTAAGGGACACTGCTATATATAAGCAAGGCCTTTAGTATTCTAGTGCATGCTATCGTTGTTTAACGTGTACAAAGGACAGGAATAATCGGTTCTATATCCCTTGATAGTAAAAATAACAAAGAATTCCATGTCTCGGAGTTTTGAATATTCTCACCGTTTGCTTGTAGATTGAGGATACCTTTGTAGTTGTTGTTCTGCTCTTCAGTGATCTTGAGAAGATCCTTTCACCTTCTGAGTTCAGCTCCCCTCTGTAAAGTGAGGGAATTTGACTGTGTGCTCTCCCAGGGCGAACATGATATGATGATATATAAACAACAGAGTTAAAAAAGAAAAAGAGCCAGAGAGTGAACAATTTCTTTTTTTTAGAAATTTTTATTTTTGAGAGACAGAGAGAGACAGGAGCACGAATGGGGCAGGGGCAGAGAGAGAGAGAGGGAGACACAGAATCCAAGCCAGCTCCAGGCTCTGAGCTGCCAGCACAGAGCATGACGCGGGGATCGAACCCACAGACTGTGAGATCATGACCTGAGCCGAAGTCAGATGCTTAACTGTCTGAGCCACCCAGGCGCCCAGAGAGTGAAAAATTTCTTGTGTGTGGAGGTGAAGTGAGGAGAGAGGAGAGACACGGAAACATGGTTCCTGTAGCTAAACATTGACAGATCACACTTGACTTAACCTGATGTGACATTGCACCCTGCTGGCCATCTGTCCATAGTCCTTGTGGTGTGACTCCTTGCTCCCTCATGCCTTCCTCAATGCTCAGTGCTCACAATACCCTTAGCTCAAAGTCACCTCTCAGTGTCAGGAACAGGAAGTGTGCTAGGAGAAGAGGAGTCAGTGTGGAGCAGTTTCATATCCCCTTGGGTTACCAATGCCCAGTGGAAGGGGCAACTGAAACTAGAGAACAGCACAAAGCACAAGGAACGTCAAGAACCCCCTGACTCAGTGGCAGCCCTCTAGTAGGTCCTGAATTTTTAGGTGAAAGTTTCTATTCGACCTTTACTGCATCGCAGCATTCCCAGTTCTTGATCATAGCAAAAATGAAAATTTTTGTAGTTCAAGTGTGAAAGAGTGGAAAGTTTTTTGTAGTTGATTCTGTCTCTTCTAAATCCTTTTAGTTTTATTCCAACCCTGAAGGTGATCAGGAAAAGTGCTAACCATATAAAACCAGAACTTCTACTTATTGTCACTTTCCAACACCCTTAGCTGTCAAAATCAAAAGAATTTTATAGTGAACGCCTTAGACACCTGTCACTATATTTTACCATTCACATTTTATTGTACTTGTGAATTACAGAGCTGTCTATCCTTCCATCCACCAAACCATCTTGGGATTTCTTAAAATGCATTTCAAAATAAATTGCAGTCCTCAGTAAACTTCCCCCTAAATTTTTCATCTTGTATATTATTTACCAAAATTAAATATTGACTTATAGTTTTTTTGATATACAGTTTATGGACAATGAAGTGCACAAATCTTTAGAGTACATCTGCTACTTTATTTTCACAAATGCATTCTCACTGCATAACCCCAAACCCAGTTGAAATATAGAAAATTAGCATCATCTCAGAAAGTTCTCTCAAGCCCCTTTCTAGGCAGCTGCCGCCCCTGAGGGACAATGGCTATTGTTTTGATTTTTTCCACTGTAGGTTAGATTAACCTATAACTTTATATAAATGGTATCATTGCCATATGTACTCTTTTATATAATAAGGCTTTTTCACTCAACATAGTGTTTTTGAGATTTATCCATCATGATTCATTCTTTTTATTGCTTAACAGTATTCCTTTGTATGGATGTACCACAGTTTATTTATCCTATCAGTGGATATCTGGGTTCTTTCCAGTTTTGGGTTTTTAAGGAGAAAGCTGTTATGAATATTCCCTTGTATTTGCCGTTGCACTATAGCATGACTTAACCGTGGGGTAGAATTTGTGTTGGGTTCTGAAGAGGCAGTGTATAACGCAAAGCATGAAAAATAGGGAATTAAATCTTGATCCTTTCTGCTTGAAATATTATAGAAAAAGCAGCTCATCAATTAGAAACTGCTTAAGAGCTAATTAAAAGGGATTTTAACAATAAGAATATTTATTACTTGTTTCCTGCATAAAACCTCTGGACCAGAGCAATTCCAGGCTCTTTCAGTACCTCCAAATGCCATTAAAAACCCACCAGCTCACCTCATACCCATTAGATTGGCCATTATCAAATGAACAAACAACCAAAAAATAACAAGTGTTGGTGAAGATGTGGGAAAATTGGAATAATTGTGCACTCATGGTGGGAATGTGAAATGGTACAGTTTTGTGGAAAACGGTGTGGTGCTTCCTTAAAAAATTAAAAATCGAATTACCATATAATCCAGCAATTCCACTTCTGAGTATATGCCTCAAAGAATTGAAAGCAGGGTCTTGAAGAGAAATCTGTACATCCATGTTATAGCAGTATTTTTATAATAGCCAAATGTTGGAAGCAACCCAGGTGTCCACTGATAAATGCAAAGCATGTGGTTGATTCATACAATGGAATATTATTCAAACTTGAAAAGGAAGAGAATTCTGCCACCTGCTACAACACGGATAAACCTTATGCTAAGTGAAATAAGCCAGTCACAAGAAGACAAATACTGTATGATTCCACTTTATATGAAGCACCTAGAGTAGTCACATTCATAGAAAATAGAGTGGTAGTTTCCTGGGGATGGCCGGGG
>PJEM01015383.1:0-30269 GCA_004023845.1 Helogale parvula
TCAGCACAGAGCCTGACCTGGGCTGGAACTCACCAACCGTGAGATCATGACCTGAGCCGAAGTCAGCCACTCAACCTACTGAGCCACCCAGGGGCCCCCATAGCTTTTCTTTCTAAGCACTTCTGCTTGGCTCCTGGATGTGACAAAAGACACGGTGTGGACGGAAGATGGCTGCAGGCCTGTGTGCATTCCCTAAGCCCCAGGGCATGGAGAAGGTCTCCAGAGGGAGGTGCAAGGTGGGCAGGCCTTGCAGAGTTCACAGCCCTGTGGCTTAAACGACATGGGGCCCAGGGCACCTGAGAAATGCATTCGTTTCCACAGAAAAAGTACCACAAATCGTGTGTCCCAAACAACAGAGATTTGTTCTCTCATATTTCTGGAACCTGGATGTCTGAGATCAAGAAGCCCTCAGTTGCTGGCAAGGCCATGGCCCCTGTAAGGGCTCCAGGCTCTTCCTGGCCTCTTCCAGCTTCTCTTGTTCCTGGTGTTCCTTGGCAATGGAAGCAGAATTCCAATTCCTTCCTCTTTCTTCACATTGTGCTTGTGTCCCCGACTCTCTGCGTCCTTGCCTCTTCTCGTAGGGACACAAGCTGTCGGATTTAGGGCCCCCCATCTGATATAATCCCATCGAGATCCTTAACTAGTTACCTTTAATAAGACCCTGTTTCCAAATAAAGTCAGATTCTGGAGCGCTGGGTGGTGTGGATTTGGGGGGACCCTCTCCAGCCCACTCTCGGGAGCCTCCTGGCTCGTGGGTCCATGGAGACATTCTTTGCCTCTTCTCAGCCAAGACCGTTTCCCTTCCAGGCACCTTTTGTTGGAACAGCTGCCTAATTGACGCCTCATCTCCTGAGTTAGGAGGCAAGTAAGGACAAGAGAGAAAGCAATTAGTATGACTAGGATTTCGGGATTAACTGGGCCTCGCTGGCGTCCTGGTGCCGTGGGCAGTAGGGGGAAGGGAAGGGGAGTTTGCAGGAAGAGAAGGGAGGAAGGGGGCCGCTTCAGCGTTCTAGAAAGGGGAGGCCTGCTGCCGTGGGCGCAGGCCGGGAGGGAGGTGGGCCCCTGATGCTCGGCCAGTTAAGCATCTGACTCTTGACTGCAGCTCAGGTCATGATTCCAGGGTGGTGAGACGGAGCCCCACGATGGGCTCCGCGCTGGGCATGAAGCCTGCTGAAGATCCTTTCTCTCTCTCTCTCTCTTCCTCTGCCCCTCTCTCTTGCTTGTGCTCTCTCTCTAAAAAAATAAATAATAATAAAACAAATAAAATAAAATAAGATTAAAAAAACACAACAAAGTGGCTTGTGTGGTCGTCAGTAGCTCAGCGACCTGGAGTCAGTCCCTCAACATTCGTCCTGCGAGCATTTATTAAATGCCTCCTATGTGCTAATGCTCCCATTTCACAAGTGAGAATACTGAGGCTCCCAGAGGCCGAGTGCATTCTTCAAGGTTCTTGGGGGCAGAGCAGGCCCAAAATCCAAGTGTGTTCTCTCTCTCAGTGAACTTCCCACGAAGTAGTGTTCTTCAGTTGTCACATTCCCGTCTGCCATGGGGGTCCCCATGAAGTCAGCAACCTGCGACTGGCCAGGGCATCACCGTGCATGGAGTGTGTCCCCAGAAGCCCCCGATGGGTGGGGAGGGAGCCACTAGTCTCGCTTTGCTGGGGACGGAGGGAGGGAGAAACAGAAGAGCTGGGATCTCACCGAAGCTCCTGGAGCCCTGCCCTGCGTTACAAGCCAGAGCCTCCCAGGGAACCCCCTCACCGGGGTCCCCAGCTGGCCAGTCCCTAAGGACATGAAGATGATAATGCTGTGGGGAACTTTCTGGGCCCTTCGGGAAGGTTACAGATCTGCAAATATGGAACCTGAAGCCTTGCCGATTCACCTTCTTGTGGTAAATTCACCGTCCTGGCTTCCCCGGAAGGCAGTGTGACAGCATCAGGACCTGCGCTAGCATCTCCCGGTGGGCCCGAGCCACCAGAGCCCGCCCTTCCGGGCTCGCCAGTGTGGGTGTGGGCCTGTAATGATCTGGCCCCCACCGGATGCTCAGCAGTTGTGTTAGCTCTGAGAGAAAAGTGAGCCCCTGCACGGGGACGGGTGGGGCGGGGGTCAGGGAAGGAAGTGCTGAGGATTTCCAAGGATCTGCTGTGAGCCCAGCTCTGGAGCCGGAGGCCTTAGAGACTCACTGTGGGGCTCGGTTTGGGGCCAGCTCCAGCTCCTTAGGGCACCTCGTGTGCCAGTTTGTCTGGCTTCTGTCTGCCCTCCGTAGCAAGTCTGTCTCCATGGTGATGTCACAGCCCCAGGAGTCTGTGGTCCTGGTGGGGGGAGGGGACAAGGGGAAGGGCAGGAACACAGGTGGCCCGCAGCCCGTGCCTCTTCTGAGCAGCAGGGCTCCAAAAGGTGGGGGAAAGTGACCCCAACAAAGGCTGGCAGTGAGGAGGGGGCAGGGCTGCAGGCCCCTAGACATTCTTTGGTCTGGAGAAGGAGCCGGGAGCTCTGGCTTTGGAATGTCTGTCCTCAGGGGCCATGGAGGCCGGCCGCTTGGGGGTCTCCTTGGGTGGAAACCAGAGACAGCCCAGTTGGGCAGAGCCCAGGTGCTCCGTGACCTGGGGAAACCCACCCAGCTGGCTGCCTCCTCGGTGCCCTCCTTCCTGTTTCACTAGACAGCAGACAGAGGACTCTCTCCTCCCGCTTAGGTGGGGGGAGGTCTGACTCAGGTGTGCGGAGGGGTGGGGAGACACCGGTGCCAGCTGGGTGTGCCAGGGTCCTCTGCAAACAGCACCGGCCACTTCAGACGGGCCCGAATAACGGCCTGTCTTTGGAGGCTCATGGTGGAGCGGATCTTTCTCCCCCATTGGGATCGTCTATTGCAACAGTCCTGAATGATGATGGTTGATTCGAGCCGCCTGTAAGCAGAGTCACTGAATGTCAGTCCACCAGACACAGAGACCCCGGAAGACCAAATGGAATGGACACAAAAAGCCAAGAAGTAAAAGGCTGAGCCAGAATTCAGTGCCCTTCTGCCAGACCGCCCCCACGGCTCCCTGGTGCCGCACCAGGCACCTAGGAGATCTGGCTAACTGACAGTTTGCTGTGGTTTCTTTTTTCTCAGCAAACTAGGCCCACAAAGGCCTTGAGAGGGGCCTAGAGGGCCAGAAGTCTTAAGTTCTAGTCTCAGTATCGTCACCTTGTTAAGGAAAGACATTCTTTTGCCATTTGTTAGAACAGTGGAGAACTCTTCATTCAGGACTGTTGTGATAGACTACCCCAGTGGGGAAGAGACCTGTCTCGTCTCCGGGTCTCCGAGTGCGCAGAGACACCGGCGGTTTACAGCCCATGAGCAGGATGAGGGAGCAGCGGATGGAAAATTACCAGAAGAGACATCAACGAAAGGGGAGGTTCTTGTTAAACCAACTTAATGGGATTCTTGCTGAGGGCAAACCACAGGATCAAGTGTCAAGGGCGGGCGATTCTTTCTGACTCTGCAGAATTCTTCCTCACACTGAGTAAGGCAAGGCCAAGACAGGCCCGGGGACAGGACGAGGTCTCATCGAAAGGAGGACTCCCAGGAGGCTGAACACTGTTTGGTCAAGCCCAATGGGAGGTCAGGGATAAGTGACTTCTCCCGCCCTCTGGCTTCTATTTCTAGAACATGGGGTTGGGCTGTGGCCGCCTGTGGGGCTCAGTTGGTTAAGCCTCTGACTCTTGATCTCAGCTCAGGTCATGATCTCATGGCCCCGCTTTGGGCTTTGAGCCGAAGTGCAGAGCCTGCTTGGGATCCTCTGTCTCCCTGTCTCTCTGCCCCTCCCCCACACTCTCTCTCTGTCTCACTCTCTCAAAATCAATAAATAAACTTGAAAAATATAGGGGGTTGGGTTGGATGAATCCCCTTCCAGTATGGACAGATCATGACTACCAACTGCTTCTCTAATCTTACCTCCTTCACCCCGAACTGCTTTTGACAGTCGCAAACGTTGTTTCAAACACACCAACTTTACAACGAGATCCGTTCCTGCCTCCTGCAGCACTCCATTTACTCACGTGAATAATATCTACCATCTAAAAATACGGCCAACCCCTCGGACCTCACACATATCGTCTTTAATACTTGTAACAGCCATAAAAGGGAGGAAATATTATTCCCATTTGACAGATGAGAAAACTGAGGATCAGAGATGTTAGGTACGTGGACGCAGGGCCACACAGGGGGTAAAAACAGAAGCTGGTTTTTGAGCCCCGATGGGTCTCCTAAAACCGCCGCCTCGCTGCCTCTGAGCCATGTGAAGCTCTCCCCCAGGCGGGGCTTACCATCTTCACTTTCAAAGTTCAACTGAGAACATTTTAAAGACCTTATTGGCTTCATTCAATGACTCATGAGTGGGACAGCATCCCATCCAGCAGACGAAAGGGGCTCTAGGAGCCAAACAAAACGAAAGACTTCTGTGGGTGGAAGGGAGCTGCACCAGGACGTCTGACTAGCAGACAGCAGATCGGGTGTGGCAAGGTCACTGTCCTGTAGGACGGCAAAGGTCTATCAGGCACATACCTCGCTAGTGCTAATGGGCGATTCCTGATTGAGGGCTTTCCGAGTCCGTTTCTGGGAGAAGCCAAAATTGTAGCTGAGTCTAGATTCCATGACATGGGGCTTAGCATCCGTGACTCCTTTGGGACCTGTTGTCTTACTTTTAACACAGTGCACGCCACAGGGTGTTCTACCCGCTTCCTCTTTTTCTCTTCCCACCCACCCCATCCCTGTGCCCAGCATGTGAGGTCAGTTAGGGCATCTTCCTGCCCTCAGTGGCTAAGTACACGGGACACCTTGGACATCGGTGGAGTGAGCATATGCATGACGGACACCTCTATGCCAAGAATTTGGAGCGTGGGAAAATTGGAGACTCTACGGTCTACTGAGCTATGTTCAATAACGGGCTTTCAGTAAATGTTAAGTCGGATGCACGAGTGCGCGCACACACACACAAATCATCAGTGCTTGCTGTGGTGGTGGAAACACAACACAGGATGTGATGGACCAGCACTTTTTTTTTTTGCAGATCAAAACTGATACGTGTCTTTTCAAATCAGTTAGTGCATTAATTTTGGCTGGCACATCTGGAGGGAACAGTAAGGTGCGTACCAGCGCAAGGGCGATCCCTGCTTCCTCTCCATCAAAACTCAAAAAGGGCTGTGATTCCGTATTAGTAAACATCGAGAGGCAGTACACCCAAGTTTTTTCTCGTTTTTTTTTCCCTGGTGGTATGCCTGGACGGCGTTCTGTGTCACCGGCGGGGGCTGGAGATTGCAGACTCGGGAAGGAGATCAAAATTGAATAAGGAATTGGTGAGGGAAGCATGTATCAAAATCGAAGGCCTGGAAAGTCACTTTGTAACTTAAGAACGAACACTCTGTGTCTGTTTCACGAGGAGATGTGTGTTTATGCAGACAAATTGCTAAATACTCGGGTTCAACACTGTTTAACCAGCTGAGCCCTGGCTTCAGGCCGTTGTTTTTGTAATTGCCGGGCTGGGCTGTATCACCACCGAGCGAGTCCCAAGGGGAGCTAGGAAAGTCTTGTTCTGCCCTTGGGATCCCTTTGGGGCCCGGGGGTCCCTCCTCTGCCAAGGCTGGGCCCGGCCCGCACACCTCCGGGGAGCAGCGCCCAGAGCACAGGGCCGCTGTCAGGCTGGGCTTCCAGAGCTGGGCAGTGGCCGGCACTGGCTCTACTGAGCAGGACCAAGGTGACAAAGCCTATCAGCCGCTTGGAACTGCTCCCTTCCGAGGGGCCAGGAGCAGCCTCAAAGCAGGAGGCTAGAGAGCTGCCACGGGGCCGGCACTTAATTCCTAAATGAGGTGCTCCCGAGGTCTGGCGTGTGCGGTGCAGACGGAGCTCAGGCGGCTCTGGCAGAGGCTGCAGAGAGCAGACAAGAGTCGAAGCCTTGCAGATGCCTTCATCCCTAGTCAGCACCCCAAGCTTCCCTCTTCCCCCTTCTCAGTAAGATGCAAACGGGGCTCCAGACTGCGGGAAGGCGCCCTGCTGCTGTGGGGCTGGTCCGGGGGTGGTGGTGAAGGTGGGGGTGGGGGGGTGCCAGGGCCCCCTGGGCCTGGAGAAGGAGCAGGAGGCTTGGAGCCCAGGAAGCCAGCCCTGGCGGGGAGCAGGGAGGTTCTACCGCCCAGGGGTGTGGGGGGCCGGGGGCGACTCGGCAGAAGCCGAAATACGATCAGTCTCGTAGATTAATCCTCAAGCTCCCTGCCTGGAAATACGCAGAAACTCCCAGTTCCCTGAGAACGGTTAAATGTGAGAGCAGGGTCGTTGTTTCTAGTGCCGAGAGCTCTCCTTCTTTCTGTTGCCCGGGAGCCTTTTATGATCAAGTGACTGTTCATTGAATAAAGCAGCGCACTGTGGTGGGCACACATTCTCCAGTCATCCAGACCCACTGAGGGAAGAGGTCTCTGCCTCACGCACGTTGGGCCGAGTGTCACAGAGGGGGAGAGGCTGGGCCGGGCAGGTGGCACAGCAGGACCCTGTGTGCTCTGTGCCTGCCCCACTCACATAGACGCGTCTCGGGAGGGAGCGGGTCATCTTGACATCACCCTGCAGGGCTCAGCAAAGGGCTTGGCAAACAGGAGGCACAGGTGTGTATTTGTTAATTAAAATGGATGCACTCGGGGTACCTGGGGAGCTCAGTCGGTCAAGCCCCTGACTTGGGCTCAGGTCTTGACCTTGTGGTTTGTGAGTTTGAGCCCTGCCTCAGGCTCTGTGCTGGCAGCTCGGAGCCTGGAGCCTGCTTTGGATTCTGTGTCTCCTTCTCTCTGTGCCCCTTCCCAGCTTGTGCTCTGTCTCTCTCTCTCTTTTTCTCAAAGATAAGTAAACATTTAAAAACATGAAATCGTTCATTTTTAGAGTTCTTACAAAACTAGTTATCCCTGTCCTAATCAGCTCTGGGTCTCAGTTTCCTCTTGAAAGAATCTTAAATGACGTTACCTCCAGAGCAGGTTGGATCACATGGGGTCAGCCTCCGAGCTCCGACCGAGGGGACTGAAGATCTTTATTCTTGGCAGAGCTGAACAAGAAGGCCTCAGGTGGCTAATAAACAAGTTAGATGTCGTGGGGTTCCCGCGGAACTTGGCCTGGGTCCAAGGAGTCCTGATTTATTTTCAAGGAGACTAAGTACAGAGTGACACTTTCCCACCAGCCAGGACAAGGTACAAAGGAGGCACTAATCTGCTCCCACTAGGGTGTTTCAGAAGAGGGTGCAGCCACTGATAGTAGAGAAAACTCCCGGGCCTTGGTGTGAGGCAAGTTCAAGTCTACCCTCTACAGTCTGTGTGATCTGGAGTAAATCATTTAACCTTTCTGAATGCAAATTTCTTCATCAGTAAAACAGATACTTGTGAGGGATCCATAAGGTTGTGCGCTGGTAAATATTTTAACAACCAGGTCTCCGAGAAAAAATAATGCTCTGATTGGTAGCATTTGCCGATTCCATCATATAAATCGTCCAGCAGGGCTGATTTCATGCTGCCAAACCCACATTGTTGAATGCAGAGCTGGGCAGAGAGGTCTACACAGCCAGCTCCAGTGTATCCCTGGCCCACATGGAAAGATGCCCTGCTCGGGATTGGGGGTGTGTCAGGTGCTCTGGTAACATCAGTGCCTTCCTCTCCTCACCCCACTGAAGGGACTCTAGGTGACCTAGGTAATAAGAAAGGCTACTCAGTATGCCGTGTTCATTGAACATATATATATTGAGTTTCTATTGTACACAAAGCAAAACAAGGTTTTGTATTTGTGTAAATACAAATTTGTAGAGTATAAGGAACATGGAAGAACAGGGAGGTGATTTTCTTAAGTTTATTTATTTATTTTGAGAGAGAGAGCACGCTAGCAGCGGAGGGGCAGAGAGAGGGAGGGAGAGAGAATCCCAAGCAGTCTCCGCGCTGTCAGCACAGAGCCCAACTAGGGCCTTGAACTCACGAACCGTGAGATCATGACCTGAGCTGAAATCAAGAGTCAGATGCTCAACTGACTGAGCCACCCAGGTGCCCCGAGGGAATTTTTTTTTAAAGTGTGTGACCTAGCCTTGCCTCTAGAGACTCCGGCTTGGTTGGGTGACCCTCTCATGTGCTGTTAACTCTAAGTGTGACATGCTAATCACCTGTGGATCCGTCTGTCCCGCTGAGCTGTGATCTCCGTGAGGATAATGACCATGTCTTACTTATTTTGGTGCCCACCTGGCCTAGCACTTGGAGGGTATTCAGTAGATATTTGTTAAATGAAATCTGTCTGAGGAGGCAAAAGTAACACATCCCAGATATTCAGAAAATAATGTAATAATCATCCATCATAATTACATAACGTCTCACTTGACTGGACTCCTACAGCCAAAGAAGACATGTTCAGTTAAAAGTTAGCATTTATTGCATGCCTCTGGTTATGCTGGCCACCAAAATAATCACTCAACACACTATCTCATTTAGTCTTTGCAACAACCCAGTGGGGAAGACGCTGTTCTTAGCCTCATCCCCATTTCAAACGGGAGGAGCATGAGAACGGAGTTAGGTGGATCTCCCAATGTGTTGTACTGCTGACATTGTGCGTGCCAGCCAGCGTCCTTACTGCCCCACGAAGTAGAGAAAGCAGTTATTCAGACTTCATAGGTGAGAAAACTAGCTGAGCGGGGGCGGGGGTTAAGTGACACCCAGAGTCACACGGCTAACAAGGTGCAGAGTCAGAATGAAGCCCCAGGACTTGTAATCCCTAGTACGACAACTAGAATTGCAAGGTGTGGGGTGTGCTACTGCACACAGCAGAGGCTGGTTCAGAGAAGAGCAGGTCCCGGGAGGCCACATGGTGGGGAGGGAACCTTCCGGAAGAAGTATGGCTTCTGGAACCTTCCAGAAGCTTAAGTTGAACCCTGGGGAGCCAGGATTGACCTGAATCAGCAGATGTCACGCCCCCAACACACACACACACACACACACACACACACACATACATACACACACAACATTGCTCCTGCCTCCTGTCCCCCACATGGTCAGCAAGAGGTGGCTTTTGGGCACACTCGCCTCATCTCGTGGAGACCACAGGAGAGGCCCTGGCAGCAGCCCCCTGTTCTCTTCCACTTGTTTTTTACGTGCAGGATTCACTGGCCCCTGGGCTGCCCGGATGGCATCGGCTTTCCCTGCCATCTTCCTCCCTGACTCCTGGACGGGGCTGTCGTGTTTCCCATCGCTTGGAAAGTGCCGGTGTCCCGTGTAGAGTCTGGAGTCAGCTGCCTGGCACACTGTGGGCAGCGAGGCAGCCAAGCCCGAGGCCGAGAATCGCCGTCACAGGAGGAGGCGCCTAGGCTGTCCTCCCGCAGACTGGCCAGGAGCTGGGCGAGGGGACGGGCGAGGTCACTCAGCCTCTGGACCCTTTCCCTGCCGCTGACTTTTCCTGTGAGGGTTTATTTTCTGAGTCATGTACACTGCTAAGGTAATAATTTTTGAAAGGTTAAAAACATCGTTCTCAAACCACGACATGTCAAAGATGTATTTAAGTCATTAGTGGGATGACAAAACCAGGTTCACAAGAGAAAGAAGAGAAGTAAATTTTCAGCAGAAGAAAGAAAGCAGCTGGGATAAGATGCTAAACTAGATACAAAGCTTAGTCACAGCGAAGTCGGAAAGTTTGGGGTTACCTTCCCTACGGGGCGGAAGTCACGTGTTATCTGTTTTCTCCCGGTGATGTCTCTCTCCCAGGGCTGGTCCCTTACGGATAGTAAACAGTCAATAAAATACACTCACCTAGAGACTCAGCTGAGCCTCAGAGGGCGTTGTGCCTTATTTCCAGGCTTGGGATAAATTTTCTTTTTCTTTTTAAATTTTTAAAATGTTTATACATTTTTGAGACACAGAGAGAAAAACAGAGTGCAAGTGGGGGAGAGGCAGAAAGAGAGGGAGACACAGACTCTGAAGCAGGCTCTAGGCTCTGAGCTGTCAGCACAGAACCCGATGTGGGGCTCAAACTCACAAACCGTGAGATCATGACCTGATCGGACGTCCGACGCTTAACCAATTGAGCCACCAGGCACCCTGGGATATATTTTCTAAACACCCCAAAGGAATCCAGCTGGTCCTGTGTTGGGGGCGGAGGTTTGTGAGGTGCTGAATATATCTAGTCCAATGATGCATTTCAGAGCTGGGGAATTAGCCACACAGGAGGGGTCAGAGACCCATCAGACCCTTAATGGAAAGGACATGAGCTCAATACCTCATTGGCCCTCTGACTTCCACAGGCTCCTGCCAGGCCCGGTGGGGGCCCCAGTGACGTGATGGGGCCCGTAGAATGGTGTCAGTTCAGAGCCCTTGTCTGCTAATCCCTGAAAAATCTGATTATTTCCCTTTCTCTATCGCAGTCACCCTGGTAAAAGGCTGGAGATCTCTTTGGGAAAGGCTGGGAGAAAGGCTAACAGTATAAAATGTTGGCAGTGTAGCAAGGTTCCTCCCCAAGGGGACCCAGCCTCCCCTTCCTTCGAGACATCTGGGTCTGTAAATTGACTCAAGTCTTGGAACTAAGTGATGGGTTATGACTCCATTTTTTAAAATGTTTATTTTATTTATTTTTGAGAGAGAGAGAGAGAGAGAGAGAGAGAGCATGAAAGCACTAGCAGGAGAAGGGCAGAGAGAGAGGGAGACAGAGAGTCCCAAGCATGTGCTGAGCCCAACTCAGGGATCAGACTCACCAACTCTGAGATCATGTCCTGAGCCGAAGTCAAGAGTCAGATGCTCAACTGACGGAGGCCCCAGGCGCCCCTGACTCTCCACTTTGATGATTTCAGTTAGACTTGTGTCCACCTGCCTAGAACAACTCTTCTCTTTGTACAGATCAGGGAGCAGTCTGGTTGATGCACGCCTATTTCTCTCATAGGGACCCTGCGACCTGATGCCAGGGTCTCTGTGTCAGATCATGCTGACCGCTGCCCTCACTCCGCTGTCCATCAGGGCCTGGACACAATGTGGGGTTTGAGGAAATAGCCTGTGAGAAGGTGTTGAGACATGAGTTCTGAGGTTGCTTTGGCATCTAACGAGCTGAGTGACCTTGGGAAAATTAAGAAACCTCTCTGGGCCTGCTTTTTCAACTCTGAAAGAGGGAGTCATAGCTCCACCCCGCTGGGTCAGAGGGCTGTTGGGAGGCCTTTTGAGAACTGCAACACGTCTTTAAGCTGTGGCTGCTTGTGTCACGTTGGCTTCACAGATGACGTGAGTGCAGGAGGAAAGCTGGGGCTGACCCACTGACGTGCTTTGGCTCAAACGGTGATGGATTGGTTGCCCTCATTTTAAAATAAAGTGGCTTCACGTGAAAATTCAGGTTTTAGTCTTGTTTTCAAACCCTGGAATTCTGGGACGTTGTCCCCTGGCGACAATAGACTAGGGGCACGCTCTCCCCAGTTTACCAGCCCCGGATACCCCATCGCCCACAAGCGATTTATTGAGGGTGCCCCCAGGGGCCGGGGCGGTGCCAGGTGCTGGGGTGGAGGCATCCGTAGCAATGGGAACCATTGATTAACCGCGTGATGTGAAGAGTGTACCCAACAGGGTAGGCGCCAGTCTGGGCCGTAGCTCTGGGGACGCCTGGGCCTCCACGCACTGGGATGCGCCTCTGCTCGCTCACACCGACCCCAGATCCCTTCCTGGGCTCTCAGCCATCTCCCTCCGACGGTGGGGTGACTTTTTGCTTCTCTGGGGATCTCTCCGGCTTCTGGGTTTGGAAGCTCCATGTGGCTTGTCTGAGTATGTTCTCTTGCCAGGTGTTAAGGCTGGTCTTGCTCTTTCTTCAGCCACTGCTCCAGCTTAACCTCTCCACCTAACCTTCCCCTCGCTCCCCCTGCACCCACCGCCCGGTGGTGCCAAGTCCCAGGGTCACTCTGCTCCCACAGCGTTTATCCATCCGGCCAGTTTTGCAGAGCACGGACTACGGGCGCGGGCTCAGTGGGAGAAGCGTTATGCTTTTGGAACCTGCCTTTGGCGCACCGCGAGCTGTGCCTCTTGGAGGGACACCTGCAGGGTCCAGCTATTTGCAGGGCACAGATGCCCACCCCCCAGTGAGTGCTGAGCCCTGCCTGTCTCCCCCAGGGGTCTCCGACGCTCCCTGGCTCTATAAAGAGAACGGATTACCGATGTCATCTTGTCAGATCTGCGGGAGGGCCCATGAGCCGGTGCCTTCAGGGACAGACTCTCCTGGAAGGTGGGGCATGTCCCACACAGGGTCAGGAGGACACGGACAGCTGGGAATGAGGGCAGTTGGGGAAATGGCGACCTGCAGTGATGAGGGAATAGGGATGATGACGCAGGACAGATCAGCCCCCACAGAAGAGCCGCAGGGGGTGGTTGGGAAGGTTGGAGGTAAAGGGCAGGAGCCTCCAGCCATGGCTTTGGCGGGTGGGCTTGGAAAGCAGGTGGAGACTGGGGGAGGGGAGGAGCAAAGCCTGGATCCCAGCTTCCTCCTTTCTTCTCCGGCCCTGCTCCAGGCCCGTGGGCCTGTCTCTTCGCACAGGCTGAGCTCAGCACAGCTCCCGTGGCCCAGGGTAGCTACAGCCTCTGGTCAACATATGCACCCAGAGCCGACTCGAATGAAGTCCAAGCCCAGGCCTCTCCGGGAAGCATGACTGGGGTTTAGGAAGGCACAGGGCAGCCGGCCTTGCCCTTGCCCTTGGGCGAGGACACTTAGCCACCCCAGGTCCCTCTGGTTCTGCCTGCCCACCGGACCCTTCTCTCTTGGCTGGGGCTGGGGCTGGAGGGGTGATTCATGCTTCTGCCAAGGGACATCGCATTACAATTACAGACACACCAGCGCCTTCCGAGGGCAAGATGTCGTGGAAGGGACTCTGGGGATTGTAAGAGTGGGGAGCAGCTCTGAGGGGGTGCCAGGAGCCCTGTGTGCCCAAGAATAGCCAGGGAGCTCCTCCAGCGTGTGGGGCACGGTTCCCAGCCCGGCTCTTCCGGGCCTGGGGTTGTGGGTGCTGGGAACACAGTCACTAGCCAGTGGCCTCCAAGGCAGGGCTGCCCCAGGCTGAAGCTAGACCCCTTATCCATGGCCCTGGGCTACCCGCGGGGCCTGGGTGCACGGCTGGTCTCCTCAGGGCTTGGAAAGGGTGTCAGAAGACGTCTGAGTCTTCCCATCTCAAAGCTCCTTACCGCTGGTGACTCACCCACGACTGTGCCTCCAGGCTCCATTTCTCAGAGGGAGGATGACTTCTGATCTGGAGGTCTTCGGAGCCTGTTCTCTGTCTCTAGGTTCCACCTCCAGAGACCCCTCGGAATCCTTCTGTGGGGTCTTACCATCGCCACCACCACAGACATCTGCTTTAACACGCAGTGACCATGGCGGACAGTCGTCCCCAGCCTGACAGGGGGAGGACCCCCAAGCCATCCACACAGTCTCCTTCCACCACTGCCCTGCCCTCCCACCCCCCGCACAGGCAGAGCTGGAGATCGCATCATGGGGGGGCGAGGGCTAAGCCTTGGTGGTCCTCTGGGGCGGCCACACTTACTTATTCGGAAAGGAAACCAAGACCCAGAGGTGGGAAGTGACTCACCGAGGCTGTGACTGCGGCAGACCTGGGGCCAGAGCCCTTTCCCTCCGGGCCCTGTGTCTGTGCCTTGTGTTGTGGGTCACACTCAACCCCAGAGCTCTGCCTTCGTCCCCGCTGCCCACGGAGCTCGCTCTGAGGCACGACGGATGGCAACGTCCTGGCCGATGGGCTCGTGGGCGCTGAGTGCCAGGAAGAGTCTTTTCTTCGCTTTAATTCCCAGAGGGTGGAACGGAAGCACGGACAAGCAGTAACGCTGTCTTCCTCTTGCTCGCGGCTGGGCCCTCTGTGCAGCAGGGATGTGCCAGAAATCCCAACGTCAATATGGAACTTGAGGGCACTGGGCCGGAGGGGATTTTATGATTAAAAACAAAAACAACAGGATCACAGGGCCTGTGTGATGCCCGTGAGGCAGCAGGGGGGACGGTGGGGAGGAGAACGGGGCCGGGCAAGGCCTGGGGCCCTGCCTTTACCCTGCACACCGGCCCAGGCCCAGGGTGTGCAGGGCCTGCTCTCCTTGCAGGCAGAGCCGGCCTGGGACAGGTCTGGACATCCAGGGGCTGCAGAATGCGGCAGGGTGCCCCGGGCTCCTCTGCAGATCTATATTTGCTCAACCTTTGTGCCTCAGTTTCTTGGGCCAGACCCAGGCCTGCCGCTGTCAAGGCTCCAGTGGAGAGCGGAGGTGGCCGGTGTGGGCCTCTGTGATGCCGGCCTGCCCGCACGTAGCAGGCAGGCAGGGTTGTGTGGAAGGTTCCCTGTGAACTCCCTCCACTTTGGAAACACAGAGAAAACGCTTCACCTCTGGTGACAGCGCCCTTGTCATTGCCACAGACTCCTCAAGGGTGCCGGTGCCCCTCTGTGTCCCAGTAGGGCTCCTTCAGACTGGGCACCGCCAGTGGGTGAGGCCGCGGCACCTGCCTTCAGTAATGGCAGAGAGAGCAAGGGCTTTGGAAAGCCAGAGAGGCCTGGGTTCAAACCGCAGCTCTGCCGTGGACTAGCCGTGTGGTCACGGGGTTTTCCAGCGGAACTACAGGTGGGAACAGGTGCAGCACAGTGTCTGCTCGCAGTGGCACGGCAGGTGCTGCGGATTCTTCTGTGCTCATGACTGCCCACAGCGGCCTGCGCCGCACAGCGGGGTCGCTGCGCCGTCATGAGGCTCGGCAGCGGCGTGGGCAAAGCATCTGAGGGCATCGTGAGTGCGGGGGTTGGGGGGCTCACAGCCCCATGGGAAAGAGTGGCTCTGGGAGCCGCACCCAGGCTTGGTGGCCGCTGGGCCCCAGCCCCACAGGGTCACAAACAACCCTGAGCCTCACCTGTTCCGCCTGCAGCACAAGCATTGGTAATAGTTACTGTTTACGGTTGTTCCGAGAATTAGAAGAAAGGTGTGTCAGGTTCACAGCAGTGTCCGGAGGCCGCGAACCATTACTGTGACCTGACGTTAGTGCCGTGGCCACGAATCAGAGGTGTTCTCTCTGGCACTGGATGGGGAGGGCATCCGGGTAACCAGGGGTGGGATCCAGCACCCTCCGCTCAGGGAGCAGCTCTGGGGACTGCGGTCAGATCTGTCATCAGGGACACCTGGGAAGGGGTGAGTGGCCAGGTGGAGCCCAAGACCCCTCACTTGCTGTCCACACAGGGAGCAGAGCCTGTGTGCCCCAGCAGGGCTACCACAGACCCCCAGGAGGAGCAGAGTGGGACAGACAGAAGGCAAACTTGCTGGACCCAGAGAATGGGCAGCTCTCGGGAACTCACAGACTCAGACACCTCCAGGGGTGCACTGGCTTCAGGGACAGGCTGCCCTTGGTGGAGTCCTGCTTCCACCACCTACTAGCCAGGCCCCTCTCTGGGCCTCAGAGGAGTGGGAATGGTATGCAAATTAAGGAACACACTGGGTGACTAAGATACTAGAACTAAATACTAATCACTGGGCCAATCTTAACCCACCTCTCTTTCCCCTGAGCCTCCTGCCCCTTGCACCAGAGGGCTGAAGCCCTCTCTGTGCTCCATCCCTGGGTGAGTGAGTGGCCAGGGGATCCTCCCCTTTGCCTGGGAGGAGTTCCAGCATCCTGGCCTGCAGAGGGGAGCCGTGGCCCCGCCCCTTCCTGCAGACACCTGGGAGGGGCCTCCCATGTGACCACACGGGATGCCTATTTCTATCTGAGGTCATTTTCAACTCACAGAAGATATGCTAACGAAGTTCAGAGAGTCCTGTCTGCTCTCTGCCTTGCTTCCCCTGATGTGAACATCTCGGCTAACCAGAGCACAACTAGCAAAACTTAGAAAGGAACATTGCTCCGAAACTATTAGTAAAAGAATAGGATTGATTTGCATGTTGCCAGTTCCTCTACTGATATCCTTTATCTGGGTCCAGGGTTCCATGTTGCCTTTAGTTTTTCTGTGTCCTTAGCCTCCTCCAGCCCGGGATACTTCCTTGTCTTCCACGGCCTGGAGATTTTTGGAGGCTACTGGTCCGGGACTTGTGGAATGCGTGACACCCGTTCGAAGTATTTGTGATGGAGTGGGAGGGAGCACAGGCTTCCAGATGTTTCCACTTTCTTACCTCTCTGGACTGCCAGAGCCTTGCCCGCTCTGCCCGGCGGAATGAAAGATCTCATTTAGCTACAAAAGCAGGAGGCAGGTAACTGTTTTGTGTGCCACATTAGCCACGTCACCTCCTTCTGCAACACGGGCCCTCTTTCTGACTCCCACTGTCTGCTCGCGCTCACCCCTGAGCCTCCGTTGTCAAGCCAGGCCTTCGATGGAGCTGGTCGACCGCCTGCGAACGAGGGGTTGACCCAGTTCCTGCCCCCAGGAACATGTCCCCGGGTCCTGATCGGTGCTGCGTATAAAAGGGGCTCAGCAAACATGCTGATGAGGGAGTAATCTCCATGAGGCCACCTTTGCAGGTGGCCCGTGGGGTGCAAAGGGCAGCCGTGCACGTTACAGAAGTCCAGGGGCCACGTAGCCCTCCTGGTAGGGAGACTAAAAACAGACAGGGGCGCCTGGGTGGCTCAGTCGGTTGATGCAACTTTGGCTCAGGTCATGATCTCACTGTTCCCGAGTTCAAGCCCCACGTCAGGCTCTGTGCCAACAGCTCAGAGCCTGGAGCCTGCTTGGATTCTGTGGCTCCCTCTCTCTCTGCCCCTCCCCCGCTCATGCTCTGTCTCTCTGTCTCAAAAATAAACAAACATAAAAAAAATAAAAACAAAAACAGGCAGACATAACTGCATATTCACCAGACAATACGGTGGAGGCCCTCTTGTCCAGCAGGGCTGGGTGGCCGGCTGAAGAATTCCACTAAAGACAAGATTCATTTTAAAAGTGATACTTCGAACATTTCATTTCCTTAGAACTTTCGTGTGCGTGCCTTTATCAAATGTCTGTGTGTATCTTGAGTCTGTTCTCTGAGCAGAGCCCACCGATTCGAGTCTGGCTGCTGCGTGTGTGCTTAAGTTCTGCCTTAACGTTTTAGCCACAATATCTCATATTTTCACTTTGGCTTTTGAGTGCAAAGATTTACACTCATGAAACAACACACATGTAGACTCCAGATTGTCAGAAGTTTTAGAGTTATCTCATCCACATAGAACTACTCAGGATTTTTTTCCCCTAGTGATTTGTCTTTAGCAAAACACTTCCCTGGTGTGTTCCACTTAGTGTGGAATCACGACTCCGGTTTTGTATTCAGAGGTCGTGGTTTATGAAATGGTGAGCCCGGCTCCCTGGACCAGGGGCTCGTGTGCCATGGGCGTCGGCATCCCTCCCTGAGAAGAGGGTTGGACCGGGACCGCTCCTTCAGTGTCCCTGCAGAGTGGAGGACGTCGGGGAGCCTTTAAAGGGTGTGATCTTTCATCCCCACCTGCTCGCCATTTGTTGAGCTCCTACTCACCCTTACCTGCTCCTACAGCTGCCGCGGGAGCAAAGAGGGGTGAGATTCACACCTTGCACATTAAGAGAGCACAGGGAAGGGGAAGAGTCAGACCTGCCACGAGCACCAAGAAAAACAAACAGCGTGCTGTGAGACTGAAGAGGACTAAATAAGCAATTCTCCCTGGAGGAGATCATGGAAGACTTCTTGGAGGAGGTGGCCTCAGAGATCATGAGCGAGAAAGGAATTTGGAAGAGGCAGAGACCATGGGGCATCATCCTCTCAAAGAACACAGGATGTTGTCCTCTGAAATAGAAGCAGAAGGTCCAGAGGCAGCGGAGTCCACCTGTTATCACCATGCACACTGGAGGGGACAGGATCCTTGAGCCTCCCCCGCATCAAGTAGATGCTGGAGAATTTGTTAGAATCATAGATGAAGAGGGTGCGGAGCTGGTCTTGCTGCAGGGAGCCCAGCATCTCGCAGAGTAAGGAAGGCAGCCACGACCCGGAGGGCACCTCTCCCAGGTCCCCAGCAGCCCTGCCTACCAGGCCGGTGCGTGCAGAAGATTCCCGACCTCACTTGATCTCATGCCAGGAAGATGGGATGTTTTGTCTCAACCTGTGGTGTGCACTCCGGTTGCTGAAGAGATTAGCACTTCCTGGGTCGCAAATATAATTAGGAGATCAGTCACAGAAAGGCTGGAGCACAGGCACACTTTGGGGAGAGCTATCTGTGTTTACTGTGTCACTTTGGACATCAGCCGGCAGAAAGGACCCAAGGGAGGCTGTGCTTCAGAAACAGTAGGACAGGGGCCTCCAGAGAGACGGCTGAAGTCTCCAGGCAGGGCTGGGGAGGGTTAGGAAAGAACTCCGCTTCGCTCCCAAGCTACCTGTGTCTCCAGATGCCTCCCCAACCTTGACAGTGCCTTCCTGCCACCACCAGCCTGGATGGTGAGGACCAAGTAAGAAGACATGAGACACAGCCTTTGTAGCTCAGCAGTATATTAACAGCCTTGCTACCCTAGGAACAGTTGTAAAACACGGACTCAGACGTAAATATGCATGGCTTCAGCTCATGATCTCACAGTTCGTGGGTTCGAATCCCGTGTCGGACTCTGTGCTGACAGCTGAGAGCCTGGAGCCTGCTTGGGTTCTGTGTCTCCCTCTCTCTCTCTGACCCTTCCCTGCTCATGCTGTCTCTCTCTCTCTCAAAAATAAATAAAACATTAGAAAAAAATTTAAAAAAATAAAATGTAAATATATTCAGAGGCTTGGCAGGTAAATATAAGTGGACCGAAACCAGCTGACTGTAGGGCTATAGGGATTGGTGGAGACCGGGGCAAACTTGAGGGCACTGTGCCCGGCAGTCTGGGGCTGGACGTAGTGACAGGAAGAGGGGACCTGTGCCGAAGGCTTGAGGCTTTGCCCTGTCCGTGCTGGGCACCAGGGGTGCCCCAGGGGGTGGGACACACCGGGTGGAGGTACAGCGTCTGTTCTTGGAGTGCAGACACTGCCCCATGAGCTGAGCCGTCCTCTGGGTTCTTCCATCAGTGCGGGCCCCGTGTGAAGCGGACTGCCTCCACTTGACCGCAGCCTGTTACCGCCTTGCAAGAATGCTAACCCAGTGTTTCCAAAACCTCGAGATTCTTAAGAGAAGAAGTGACCTATTTTAAAATCTGCAAATTTTAAATACTGGCAGTAAGCTACCATTTTGTGATAATACTGTCTCCATGAGCCCCACGAAACCCATCTACAGGCTAAATGTGGCCCATAAGCTGCCAGTTTGCAACTTCTGGTATGAGAGGGATTAGCTCTAACTAGTGCCGAGTCTCGGGGGTCTGGCTGGAGGGGGCTTTCGAGAAAAAGCAGGCAGCCTTGCAGATAAGGATTTGTACCCGCCTGCCATTCATTGCCAGCCTCCAGTTTTTCCATGCAACAAAATGGATTGATTGCATGTTCTGACCCACTCCAAGCTGTTAACTGGTTTGGACCTTTGGCGTGGGGCTCCTTGCGTAGGAGGGTAGTGAACTCGGTTTCTCAGACACACCCCGGCTTGTCCTTGGACGGTGGTGACTGTGTGTGAGAGCACACGATGTGCTGGGGTGGGGAGGGAGATGAGATGCCCAGGTGCCTCGGCATCAGTGGGTTATTTGCAGGAACCTGGCTGCTCGAGCTGATCCTTGAGAAGAAGAGGTCCCCCCCACCCTCCTGCCTCAGTCATCAAAGCTCCCGTCAGCCTGAGCCTCAGGGAGCTGTCACAGCCTCATTACTGCTAATTCATCTTCACTTAGTGCATCAAAAGGCTGATTTATCAAATTGGGTGGGCGCACAGGAAGTTTGATTAGCGACATTATGTTGTTTGCCATGACGGGCTCAGAAAACTTAGCTCATCTGTGTCCCAGGAGTCCTAAGGTAAGACTGAAGTGTTTAGGTTCTGCCTCAGAAGTTCTCGGGATTGCAGGTCAGGGTGGCAGCTCGAGCCAGAGGTATATCCTTTGTTCCAACAGCCACCTCCCTCCCACCCCTCTCTGTCCCCACCCACAGGTAGGAGCCTGGGTCAGAGTTATCCAGAGACCGCCTGGCGTGAGCAGGTGCCTGGGCTCATCCGTCAGCCCTCTGGCCGAGGGCTGCCCTGTCTCTGGCACGGGTGGAGCACTCCTGAATCAGGATCACTGGCCTCTGCTGCCGTCCCCTGTCAGGTGCCGAGCCTCAGAGCCAGAGGCTCAGGCCTTTCCCCACATTCCTGGACAGGAAGCCTCCCCGAAGCACTGTTTCAGGAAGCAGCAGCAGCTCATAAAGAAAACTCGTGGTGCTTGGCTGCTCCCTGCACTCGCATACCGTCCGTGAGCTCGTAGGTGACCTGCGGTGCGCTCTGCCTCACCGGCACCCACAGGACAGCAGGTGTCGGCTGGGAAGGCAGCCCCTAGAAGGAAGGGGCTGAAAGAGAAGGGCTGAGCGGAGGTTGCACACGTACGTCTCTGCGGAGGACAGGGATGGGAGAGAAGTGGGGACACAGGTGGGGCGGCTTCGGGTTAGACTCAGGGGAGACACCCACGGGGCGCCCAGAATCGCTCTCCTCCTCAAGCTGACTTCATATCCTTGAAGATGCGGCAGCAGATGCTGGGGGAAGCTGGCAGTGCCCTCGCCAAGCCCTTTCCAGGCACTGGACGGAGAGCCGCTTACTGCAGGGGGTCTGTCTAGGGACCCTGCGGGTCTTGGCAACCTTGGTGAACTGGCGAATGGGCTCTGTGAACTTCGGTGGGTCTTTTCACTGTTCTATGTCTTCGTTTCTTATTCTGTGAAATACATTTGACTTCAGGTTCCTTCCAGGAGTAAAATTCAATTCTCTACGTTTTTCCAGGCTGGCCAGCAAGAGAATAGGAACAACAGAGGGCATCCTCTGGGCTGGAGGGTACACTTGGGGTGTCTCACTTATCCTCCAAAATAGCCCCACCAGGAAGGTAGTGGCACCCTGCTGAGAGCCGTTCACGGTGGCACTGCTGTCCCCGGTGCCCACCCGCACCACAGACACCCATGAACACCCATCGGGCTGGTGTGCTTCCCGCCCGTACCACAGACACCTATGAACACCCATCAGGCTGGTGGGCTTCCCGGTAGATGCTAAGGACATACTCGGGACTAAGACACCTTCTTCCCACCAGGCCTCACGGGCACATCAGAGATACGGGGCAGACACTGAGCAAAGTAAGAACCGAACAGCACCTGTGAATAACCACACAGCAGTGCCGACCGCCTCGGCTTTTTCATGAGCCCATAGGAGTGATCCGTTCACAGGGGGCCAGGGGAAGGTCTCCGCTGCCTGACAGGACCACGCTGATGTTTTTATGGGACCCTAGAGCCTGCAAGATGCTTGGAAGCATATCATTCTATTTGGTTCTTCAACCACTGGCTGAAATCAGCTACGCAGGCCCTCATGATCTCGTGATTAAATTATCGTTCGAGATTACATTGAGGATCAGAGAGGTGATTCATCTGGGGAACTAGATTATCCTTCTGCACGTCAGACTCCTGCACGGTGAGATGAGGTGGTCCGGTGGGCACGGGTGCCCTGGTGTGTCACCTGGACCTTCACGCACAACTCAGCCCTGCCTCTCTGGCAGCTGCAGCTGAATCCTAATGCTGAATCCTGTGCCCCTCGGAGCTCACTTCCGCTGAGCAGGCTGACGCCCTGGAGACCCGCTCCCAGAGTGTCATTTTCTGGAAAACGTCATTGACAGAGGGCACTCGGCTCTGAGGACACTCGCGTGTGGCCTAGGCCTCCACTTCCCCGTGTGGAAGGCTGTGAGCGGATCACGTGGGGCCTGGCAAACACCAGTCTGAGACCCAACAACCAGCCGGGGTGCGACCCTGGACATGCCCTTGTAGCAGCCCTGTCTGCAGCCAGGATGAAGGCCCCCATCCCGTAGGGGCATCTGGGACCCGATGCTGAAGACCTTCCCCCTCCCACTCCCAGGGCAGCGCTCCCTCCAGACTCTGCTCTTCCCAGAAGGAGGAGGCTGGGTTCTGAAGGCCGATGGATCTGTGCTCATAACCCACGCGGGTGAACTTGGGTCAGTGACGCGCCCTCTCTGGGCCAGTCTCTTCATCCGAGACACGGAAACAATACTGTGTCTCACAGGCTGTTGCGCAGAGGAAGTGAAATGATACGTGCACAGTGATGAACACAAAGAGCTTGGTAGCTGTTCCGTTTGTCCCTCCCTTCTGTCCTCTGGGAAGGGGACCCACCCAAGGCTGGCGTGTCCCCCAGCTCCAGCCACGGCCAACACACAGCCGGTTCTGATTCGTCCACAACCTAAGGTTCTGTTCAGATCGATCCCAGACATCACACGCTTTCACGGGTGAGCAGTTCTGCGTGTGTCCCCACAGGTGAAGGGCTGTACCCAAACGAACCGGAATGCTAGCGCCACAGAATTGTTAGCGGTGACTCCTGAGTCGTGTCCAGGTCTACTCTTCAGATTTTCAGCTGGGTCGTGAATGTCAAGGATCTGTAACAGTTGGTTTCTTTGAATCAGGATGCGTGCTAAGTTCCCCACGTTATGCTTGGCTGATGCGCCTTTCGAGTTTCTTCTATTATATTTTCCACACACTGTATTTGGCTGATTGCATCCCTTCGATTCGCCTTTGAGGTTCAGACACGAAGGAGGTATTTGTTCCCCACCCCCATCTCCCACCCCCCATCTGAGAAAGGGCTCCTTTCTCCTTTGTGGAAAAGAAGGGTCCCCAGGGTCCCCAGGACCAGCCTGCTGCGGAGGGATGCGGGTGGGGGCACGTGGGGAGAGGGGCTTCCCCGGCTCCCAGCAGCGCAATGGCGGATGTCACCTGCTGTGTGGACTCACCCACTCTTCGTTTTCATGAACAGGGGTATCTTTTCATAAAGCAAAGCAATTTTCTGCCAAATAGCGAGGACTGTTTTTCCTTCTTCCAGCGCAATAAGGGCCAGGATTTGTCTCCCTCTTGGCTTTCAAGAGCGTGTTTTCTCAGTTCTTTCCTGAAATTAAAGTAAAGGTCAAGGAGGCTGGTCTGAGACCTGCCCTCCCTCCTCTCGGGCTCCTGCTGGTGAGTCTGGCTAAGCGTGTACCTGCTCCCTGGGCTCTGGGACCCTCAAGGGCAAGCTCAGCTCCGCAGTTCTTGTCATCCCGGGGCGGGGGGCGATGACTGCAAAGGGAGGAAGAGAGAAAGAAGGGAGGGAAAGACAGTGCCAGCCTGTGGGCTCCCTTCTGAATTTAGATCTGAACCATTTCTAGAGGCTTCCTTCTCCCCGCTGTGCTCCCTCCCTCGGGGAGGGGACCCCGGGCCCCACGCCCTCCGCTCCGCTTCCCACCTGCCAATTTTGTGCGCGGCACGTGCGCGGCCCCAGTGATCCGCCCCGGCCCTGGCACGGCGAGGGCTTTTAATCAGAAAGCAGGACACGCACGCACGCAGAGAACAGCCCCGCCACCTCCCCGCTTAGCATTACCGGAGCGTTCTCTCCCCGCCCCTCCCCACACTGAGTCACTCTCAGCTAACAGTTAATTAATTTGTGACACTTTGACAGTTTGTGAGGAGACATTTTACGGAGCCTTCACAAAGCGCAGGGATGGGACTGTCAGGCGGATGCCCTGCCTGCCTTCGCTGGGTCCCTCCACACCCTGGCCTGCCTCCCGTTGTCGTAGACCTCGGGACCCTGGGGCCCAGTCCTGAGTGAGCCTGGGAGAGCCCTCAAAGCCCTCTTGTCCTCCTCTGTCCCAGCCTCTCAGGGGCCTCCACGCTCCTGGGGCCTGTGGGCAGACCCGGGGCGCCTGGCCACCTTGAAAAGAAGAACTCAGAGCTTCTGGAGGAGGTGCCGACACAGAGCCCCTTCCCACAGCTGAGGAGCCGCATCCCAGCCTCTCCCCGGGACCCCCCGTGACTCCTTAGGCGAGCCCCGAGTCTCAGTGGCACCCAGGGATGTTGGATGGCCGCTGGTGGGTGCTGTGTGAGAGATGGGTCCCGCCATCTTGGCCTGCTGGGACCTGGCTCCCACCGTGGGGTGCTGATCGAGACACTGTGAACCCCTGCCCCGCCCCCGGGCCTTCTGGGAGCCCAGAAGTCATCCCCAAAACCGGCTCTGTGCATTCCTTGCCACAGAATTCACGTATTTCCCCACCTCCGCACACACCTACACTCGCCTCGACACACGTGCATTCTCTTCTTCTTTCAATGGCTTGCAACCCCGTGTGCCCCAGAGATGGCACCCTTGGGGAGTCCCTGAAGGGACCCCAGCCAGCTGGGCAGCCAACGCCAGCTGCCATCGTGACCCAGACCCAACAGGCCAGAGAGAGAGCTCAGGGGAGGCTACTGATACCCCTCGAGAAGGAAACCAGGGCCACTAGGGCCTGGAAAACACTGGCCCCTTCACACCTGCGTGAGGCACCAGCTCCCACGGCTGCGTCTCATTCACCAAGTGCCCAGCATGGCTGCCACCAGGCTGGGAAGCGAGACGGTCGTGAGGGGACAAGATGAGTGTGACCCTTATGCTGGTGGGGCTCACAGCCTGGCAAGAACAGACCCTAAACAGATCGTTAGACATGTGACTCCGAGGGGGGGGAGGAGGAGGAGGAGGAGGAGGCCGGTGAGACTCTGGGCCTTGAGCCTCTGTGGAAGGACTGGACCCTGAAAGCCAGGAGTGGGGGCTTGGTGACAGCAAGCGGAGTGAGCCCAGCTGAGGCCAGCTTCTCTTTGCTGTGAGGTGGGAGGCTGCCGGGCCAGGCTTAGCTCCAGGGAACAGAGGGGAGGCTTTGGGCAAGTGCCTGGGACACTGACGGTTCTTAGGACTGTCCCCCCGGCCGGCACCGTGAGGCGGCTCCAGGCACAGCCAGAGAGCAAGATG
Source organism: Helogale parvula (assembly GCA_004023845.1). NCBI lineage: Eukaryota > Metazoa > Chordata > Mammalia > Carnivora > Herpestidae > Helogale > Helogale parvula. Next base: position 24,805 of record PJEM01015383.1, read on the forward strand.
GAGGAGATCCCTCCTAGCAGTCACACACCGTCTAAGGAGGCCTGGGCGGTTTCCTCCTCGGATGAACAGCTCTAAGCCCTGCTACCCAGTGGCTGCGTGGTCCCATGCTTTGTCCCTCGCTGTCTCTGTAGAATCCCGAGACTAGGGACGGTAACCAGATCTGGAGGGGACACAGAGTGGGTGGGGTCAGTGTGTGGCCTGCCATCCCTCCCGGATAACCCAGGTCACTTTGTCCAAACCCCAGAGCTGCCCCGAGGCTCTGAGCGGTGGAGGGAGTCCAGGCAGGACTGGGTAGCCTGCCCCAGGCCTGAGCCCCAGGCATTTGTAGGCACAGGGCCTTGCCTGGGCCCCGGAGGGGAGAGTGCTTGGCCCCCACCACTGGGCAAAAGGCAGTGGGTGTTTCTTCCCTCAAGAATGACTCTGGACAGCTGGCAGCTCTCCCTTCAGATCTGGGCCTGCCTGGAGGTGACACCCCGTCGCTTTGCTGGCCTTCCCTCCTCATGCCTGGCCCCGGAAGGCCAGGGCCCAATGGCTCTCCTTGGGGCCACCTGGCCTAGGGTTCTAGGAACCCACGGCCTAGTTTCCTCTGCCCCCTGTTGAGGGGGGCCTCCTGGGCCCAGTAAGCGAGGACATTTGGTGAAGACCCTTCTGATTTCCCTTTGGAGTAGAAGGAGCTGCCAGAGGGCCAGGGGACGCGCCCACCCCCAAGTCTTGGCCTGGACCCTCTTGCGAGGAGCAGGGGGGTGGCTGGAACCGCTTTGGGGGAGGACGAACCCCTTACCCACTCACTCCCAGTTCCCCTCCAGTTTCAGGCACTCAGGCAAGCTGCTTTTGAAATGCAAATGCCAGGCACCCCCCTCACCCCGCCTTTTTCATTGAAATGCTTCAAGTTTCAGAAAAGAGGGAAAATGATGTGTTTAAGACAGCAGTGTCTCACCCGCCATCGAGCCTGATAAGGGATTGTTAAATTTTAATTAGACAATTTGACTCCTTCAAATGCCAAACCTTCTGGGGAGGCAGCGCCCTGTGAGCCAGGTTGCCTGAGTTTATTCTGTGCCGAGATCCTCAGGCCTCACCTCGGGGGGCCCTGTGCCCCCACATTTTGCTGATGAAAGGACTCAATCTAGAGAGAGGACAGACCCATCCTCTCTCCCCTCCCAGACCAGCCAACTTGCCTCCAGGGTCCCCGGTAACCCCACCAGGCTGGTGACCAAGGGCAACTGTAAGCCTCCAACTTTCTTCTCCCGCAAAAGGTCAGTTTAGGGGTCAGCCTTGAATGGTGGAATTTTCAAGGAGTTTTCTTTTCTTGCCAGAAGCTGCTTGTGTTTGCAGGCTGTGGAGCCTGCTCTCCACGGCTTCCACCCCCCCTCCCACTACCCCTGCCCTAGTGCAGGGATGGTGTGAGTCGGTGGACCGCCAGGGGCAGACTTGGGCCAGCTCGGCCCCAGGTCTCTGGGGTCTGACCACATTTCGCATCCAGACAGCTAGCTAATTTTCAAATGAGGGCACAAACAGGCAATGGTGACATATACAAAGCCCAAAGGGTAAGTGCGGAGGCCCCGGAAGCTGGAAATGATCGCTCCACGGTCCCCTTGCCTCCGAGCAGGCTGGATGTCAGGGGGAGCTGACCACCAGGGTGGATGAATGTGGAGGAGTTTCCAGTAGACCATTGCCCTTTGGAGCTGAGGCAGGGCCATGGGGGCTGGAGACAGATGTGGGTCAGGTGTGGCCGGAGGCCTGCGGGCCGCCACACCGCGGGCTCCCCCACGCTCCTGGCTCCCTCCTCTTTCCTGTGCACCAGGGCAGCTGAGAACGGGAAGCCCAGGAGGGCCCAAAGCCCTCGGGCACCTGTCTGCCAGCATCTGCTGGGGAGGGCAGCCCGGGGAGCTGCGGCTGTCCCCTTGCTGCACGGGGAAGATGAGGGTGCTCTGGGGACGGGGCGGTGGCAGCCTTTCCTGCAGGTGTCTTTGTCAGCTCAGGCCGCCTTAACAGAGTCCCGAAGCCGGGGGGTTTAAGAAGCAGAAATTCATGTTCTCATAGTTCCAGAGGCTGGGAGTCTGAGATCAAGGTACCGCGGTTGGGTTCTGGCGAGAGCTGACTTCCCTGCCGTCTCGCTGAGTGTTTACACAGCACGAGGACGGCAGCCTCCATGTCTCTTCCGATAAGGACCCGTCCTCACCTCCAAACACCAAGGCCCCGTGTCCAAACACCTTGGGGGTTATGGCGTCTGCATACGCATTTGAGAGGCACCCAGTTGAGTCCGTAACAACAGGGCTAGATCATCCCTCCCTGCTCCAGGAGACAGGAGTAAGTAGCTAAGGAATGACCATGTATGTATTTGGTGCTCACTAAATGCTCATTGATGGGGGGCACTGGTTTGGACATCTTACACAAGAGGCAGGAGCCGCCCAGAGGAGGATGGAGGTGGCATATGGAGGTCGGTGAGCAAGGTGATCATATTTTCATGACTCCAAATTGATATTCTTGTTCGGGCAACTGAAGGCTTTAAAAATCATGTGTGACTTATTTATCTGAAAAAGTCTTATAAGTATAATTTGTCTGGGGTTATACATTTAGCCATCCCTTTTTATTTTTTATTTTATTATTAAAAACATTTTTAATGTTAATTTTTGAGAGAGAGAGAGAGAGAGCGAGAGCACGAGTGAGCACAAGCAAGGGAGGGGCAGAGAGAGACACACACAGAATCCAAAGCAGGCTCCAGGCTCTGAGCTGTCAGCACAGAGCCCAACAAAGGGCTTAAACTCACCGACTATGAGATGATGACCTGAGCTGAAGTCGGATGTTCAACTGACTGAGCCACCCAGGCATCCCTATTTTACTTTTTCTTATTTTTATTTTATTTTCTCTTATTTTTATTTTATTTTGAGAGAGACAGAGAGCATGAGAGGGGGAGAGGGGCAAAGGTAGAGAGAGAATCTCAGGCAAGCTCCAAGTTCGGTGCAGAGCCAATGCACAAGGAGTGAGTCTACAAGCCCAGGATCATGACCTGAGCCGAAGCTAAGAGCTGGAGACTTGGGACATCTCGGTGGCTCAGTGGGTTAAGTGCCTGACTTTGCTCAGTCATGATCTCACAGTTCATGGGTTTGAGCCCCACGTCAGGCTCTGTGCTGACAGCTCAGAGCCTGGAGCCTGCTTCAGATTCTGTGTCTTCCTCTCTCTGCCCTTCCCCTCCTTGTACTGCCTCCTTCTCTCTCTCTGAAAATTAAATAAACATTTAAAAAATTATATAAAAGAAAGAGTTGGACGCTCAACCGACTAAGCCACCCATCCCCATCCCCTTTTTAAAGAAGAACAAGAAATTTGGACCATCCTGGCAAATCCAAGGTGACAGCTGTTATGGGAACTTGGCATTTCCCACCTCAGGGGGCCGCAGAGCGGAGCCAGGACCAGGCCAGATATGGGGAGCCGCTGCTCCCCCCACAAGCAGAAGCTCTGACTTGGATAAGAGGCTTGAGGGCAGAAGGTGGGCATCTGAGGTGCCCCGTGGGGGCCCCGGAATGAGAAAGACCACAGCCTGGTCCTTTGTGCCTTCCTCTGGGACACCACTTAGAGCCCTGGGGAGAAGGAAGAGAGGAAGGGACAGGCCTGGAGCTGCGGCAGGGGCCGCCTAGGAACTGTCGGGTTTCTGCCGTGTCCTGAGAAGGTGCTGGCCGAGGAATGCTGGCCGGCCGAGGAATGCTGGGCGGACCCTGTGTTTTAACCCCGCTGAGACGCACGTCTCCCACCTCCGCAGACACACGCTTTCATGTCTCTGAGATCAGCATGCATTTTGCAGTCGACCCTGTCTTCAAGCCTGATTGGAGTTTGATAGCTTTCTTTTCTTTCCCAGGGGTACATGAAGCAATGGTGCATCTTATATTCAGTTCTGGCTTAGAACCTAGGAAATGGGGCAGTTGGCTCCCCACTTTTCAAGGAGGAGCCATAGGAGGCAGCATATGGGGTCACCATAGGAGTCCGGGGCAGCCCCTGACCCTAATGGGCTGCATTTGGGCAGTATGGTCGCCTCTCCCCTCCCCAGGAGGCTTATGCATGTTGTCTGAGTGCTTGTTTCTTTTCATTCTTTTGCTTGGTTCGATTTTTAAAGCTCACGTTCCTTGAGAGTTGACCTGGGCCGGCCACACGTGTATCATGGGACCTAATCCTCACAACTGTAATCGCCACCCCCCATTTTGCAGATGGGAAAATTGAGGCTCAGGAAAGCCACGCGATCTGGCCAAGACCTCGGAGCTAGCAAAGGCGGGGTTGGGATTTGAACCGGCTGTCTTGGTCCTCAGCCCTATCTTATACTAGTATCTCTCGTGCCAGAGAGCCTCATCGGTAGGGCTGGGTTTGCTGATGTCTGAATTCCAGTGAATGAGCCAGTCAGCTCTGCCCGGGGAGGGAAGGGTGCTGAGGACCCAGCAGGGATGGAGCTGGCTCTGGGGGCTGGAAGAAAATCTTGCACCAAGATATTAATAGGGTCCACAGGCAGCTAGGGATTTCCCACGCCTTCCCATTCTTTCTGTAATGCAAGTCTGTTACATTTGTATCAGAAAAAAAAAAAAAACAACCAAGAACTATCTAGAATAAATATTCAATTAGAAAATTAAATGTGTGAGGCCTTCCCAGCGGTAGTGAAGGGACTCCCTCCTGGCCTGCAGGGTAACCGGCACACAGAGGAAGGGGCGCTCGCCTCCAGCTCTGCCCTGACCGGAAATGCTCCCATTTGCCATCCGACTTGTTCTCATGATTTTAAGTCCTGATTGAAAGCCTCTCCCCTCCAGGAAGCCCTCTAGGAGCACCCCAGCAGGGCCCATGTGCGCCTCCTCTGTGATTTCTGAGCACCTGCTGCGGCACCCGGTGGTAGGATGGGCCCAGACCCTGTGCATGACCAACGCGCTCCCTCCCCCACCCACTGGGGCTGCTGAGGACGGACAGCCCGAGCCGGGCCCACCCTCTTGGCAGATGCCCGCTCCACGAGAGGTGTCCCGGTCCTCTCCCAGGGACAGCCCACACCCTAGGACGTTATGAGAGGGGACAGCTCTGCAGACTCCCTGAGGACTTTGATGTGACTCTAAGGCAGCTTCTCCCCGGTCCAGCCCTGCCTCCTCCCTTCTCTGCAAGCCTCCGTCCTGAGAACATTCCCCAGTAAATTCCCTGCATGCCCGGGTCCTCTTCAGGGTCTTATTTCTGGGGATCTAACACGCAACACCCGCGGTCCTCTGGGGCTGCCTTTCTTTTGTCACTTGTTAATGTGGCCGCCTCCCTTTATGGCTACATCTCATGGGTGGAGGGCATTTCTTCCCGGCTGGACTCACAGAGGCTTTGATTGAGTTCCGCCCACAACGTACAGCCTGCAGATCCCAGAGCACAGGATGGTATGTTCTTTTATTTGTTTATTCCACGAAGATGAGGCATGACCAAGATGTGGTGTAATGCCTACGGTGCTTTCACTCCGGGCGGGG